>CABFOV010001819.1:49683-69676 GCA_902141375.1 Timema poppense | reverse complement strand
TCCCCCCTTCTCCTAATCCTTTAGATTTATATCTTTCAAGATCAATAGTAACACCAAGCCCTATAAGATCTCCATCAAAGTCCCCTTGCAAAAATAATGGGAGTGTTTGAAGTAATAGATGTTCAGTAAATTACCATCATTCAACTTTGTATTCACTTTCCACATAGGCAAGGATCAAAGTATTTAAAGGTCAAATTTTGTCCATATTTCTGTACTTTTTGTATAATGTGTTATTTATTTTTTGTACGCATTTGCAAGTGATATAATGCACCCTTAATGTTTTTCGGTGGCCAAAATGCATTTGCAGGCTAAAAGAATACTGGGTTCTACATTTATAGGATTTCTGGTTTTCGACAGTAATGTCTCTAATCTGTTGAAGCGAAGGACTCCTCGATACATATGAGTAGTCAACACACATCCCACCGCTGCAAAGTAAATTCCTGGGTGTGTCATTATAAAGTCGGGCACAGACTATAAAATATACTAAAAAGTGAACTCCTTAATAGCTGACACCTTCTGGGATTAAAAAAAATCTGTTATTGAGAAGTGTCATTAAGTCATGGGGCTTGTACATAGTTTATTCTTATAGAACCTGTCTATTTATTATAAAATCTAATTACTGCACTGTATGGTATTGTTTGCATCATAATCATTAAGGATGAATGACTCAATACTGTGTAATGTGTAATTTGCGTGGCACTCAAAATATTATGCAAATACAATTAAATGTATATATTAGGCCAATTGAATATCTCATAAACCTACCAAGATTACTTAATTTAAACTGTGGTGTTTATTTTATTTAACACTTCTATAAAATGTTGAACAAACATAATGGAAAAAAACACCCACAAAAAAAACTTTTCATATTTAAAAGGTAAGGACATTTGATATGGAAAATATATTTTATTTACCTCAAAATAAACTAAAAAATTTCACTAATGAGCTCAAAACTTTCAACACTGTTTTATTGATAAGAATAGGGTTTAAATCATTTAAACGTTTGTGTCTGTTTTTTGTGTCGTTTTGAATTTTATTTTGAAGAGAAATAAAGATTTTTAAGTCGTTCTGCACCTACCTCTGACAACATAAGCTGTTATAGCAACTTAACTGTTTCTCTAGCAAGGGAAGGTGGGACTTCTCAAACTATGCATTCCTAACATCTGTACTCTTAAATATATGTACCCTACTGGTTTTTGCCATTTTCATCCGCTATTTATTGCTTTTAATGCGTAAATGTGTTTCTCTCTCAGTGCCTGTTATTGATAAATTCCATTATTGGGAAGGCCTTTCATTGAAGAGTCCTTAGCTAGGAAATTTAAACCGTCCATTATAAAGATGAATCCGCTATTGAAAGGTGTCTTATCAATCCTTTGAGTGCCAGGAGAAATGACAAAAAAATGTTTTAAAAGTGCCGAGCTATTTTGCTGGAAAATAGAGGATTTTGTTTAAATTTTAATAACTTAATTGGTCTTTGAACTTCTTGCACTCAAATTTGTACATAAACTCACTAACATGCTTGCCAATCTGATTATATAGTTATACATATACTATTTTAATTTTTAAATATAATAAAAAAATCACTAGCCAAGATATAATTTTTTTTTGCTGTTTTATTTAACATTAATTTTTAAGATTTATTTCATCCCAATAGGAATCACTAAAATTCACACTTGCATTATCAATATCAGCTGCCACTTCTACTTGTTCCAATCTCACTCTCACTAGGATATAATTCCTGTTCAGTCTAATTATTTACAAATTCATAATCACTCTCCCTTGAGTTACCAATAAATATTGCAAGTATTTTTGTGCCTCGAATCACAGCTTTCCTCTTAGTAGCCATCTTTAAAAACAAGGCCAAAGATAAAACTCATAAAGTTAGAAAATAATTTTCATGTTCGATATATCGAAACTCTAAGTGCAAAGACAAATAAAAGTAGCTTGAACATACAAGAATGCATTGGAAATAAAATCTACCCTATCTATTGACTTAATACTGAACTAAGAGCTCGAAAACATAGGATTGCTGTGAGCGACGCTGGCAATTTTAGCAGATAATTTGTGTATCACTCTGAGCGACGTTGGCACTCGAGGGTTAAGGAAACTTTCACTATATAATGAATAGCAAGGTGTGCACTGGATAAACTCATCCTACATGGATGACAAAAAGGAAATATTGGCAGAGGAAAACCTATTTTCATTCTTTGATGTGTACTTTAAGGAAGTTACAGAAAAGAGGAGTCAAAACAATTTGTGTAGTATAAAAAAGATTACAGTGTATAAATTGTGTCAAGGTGTATTCCCTCAAGCAATAAAATAATTTTTTGAACCTTTGTCAAATATTTAAATGATATTTCACTTTGTTGTCATTTTGTTTGTTTTATTCTTTAAGAATACATGGATTATCACAGAAATTTTTGTACCTGAATGATGATGTTATGTTGGGGAAAGAAGTATGGCCAGAAGATTTTGAGACATTTGCTAAAGGACAGAAGGTAAATAAAACAAGTATTTGATAATCATGCCCAAAATATGTAATATAAAACACTTTGATGATCATTATTTAATTTTTTCCAGAAATATAATTACTTTTGGAATCCAAACCATAACATCAACAAAAACATATCTGTTTATCGATAAACAAATCTGGGCGTAGTGTTGGCATTTCATTGGGATACATGCTTTAGATGACAATAATACATATTTAATCAATATACACAAATGGTCATTAATTAAGGCTGTGCTTTATACCGATGAAAGATTTTTTATATGATTTTTTGCTATAAACTATTGTGCTTTCAGTAAAAACAGTTTGGGGCTGTCCTTAAATTAGGTAAGGCATTTTTCTTTTTCGTGGTTTTCGATCCGCCCCTGACCCCACCTCCACCCACGTAAGGGATTGTAAGCTTTTTCTTCAAACTCTGCCTCTCTACCCCTTTCCTATCTTACATAATTGTTTATGATTTGGTAAAGTATATTATTTTAATCAGTGAATTATGTTTAGACATTTATGGGTAGTAAAGCAAGTGATATGAAATCTTAGAATACTTAATTAAGTTGCAGTAAAATTAGGTGTACCACATCATAAGTAAAACAATATGAATTAAATTTTATAATTAATATTTTTGTCTTTTAAGAAACCCTATTTTAAATTATTTTTTGCTACTCTATATTAAATTTAACAATAAAATGAAATAAAAAAATAGCACTAAAATGAAAATTAATTAACATGTTAAAAACATATGTTTAAATATATACTTGACTCCAATACTTAAAAGCTATTGGAACTTTTTTGCAAAAACTTGTGAAAAAAAACTTGCACTTATAAAAGCATTTTCCCATACTGAAAAAGTGTACATGTCTTCACCATCAATCTCACGTTCTGCCATCCTTTATGCATACTCACATCCATTAATTATTTTATAATTTTCTGACAAAACAACTTTGTTTTTTATTATGTCTCACCTTAAATGTTGTTAAGAAATCTTATTCGAGATGGATTTTGACACTCCCCTTCCCCATTGTAAGAAAGTAAGAAAATACAGAACCCCGTACCCCCAATCCTTACTTAATTTATGGACAGCCCTTTTAAAATTCTTACATAACCCTTCCACAATTTATTTAGTTGTATAAACCAATTTTAAATAGTAATTGAAGTTTTACCACAGGTAGGTGCAAAAATATGTTTATTTTCTCTTTTACACACATACCTATACTAGCCAAAAAAAAGCCTTTGTGTGTAATTGAAGACAACTTATGGCTATGAGAATACTTATACAATGTATTTTATACATATGTTGAAGTCTTCCTGTCTTTCATTTAATGAATTTGTTAATTATGCTTAAAATTTCACATGAATATAAGCTAGAATGCTATTAGTGTGTTAGTATTACAGTCATCCCCAAGTTACAGTGTAATTGGTTATGAGACTGGCGTCGCTAGCCAAGACAGATGTTTAGACAGAGCTATGAGGGTGGTTCTGGACAGTCATATTTGACCATAAAACAAATATATGTTTAATCTTCCACAAAAAAAAATCTTAACAAAAAAATGACACTGTGAGGAGAAAAAGACATGCACTCCCATATCTTGTAAATAGATTTTGACATATAATCAGAAGTAAATAACAAACATTTTAATTAAAACAATAAAAATCAAATTTATTAGAAAGTTGAGAGATGATCTTGATCCAAGCACTGACTGCATTATCAAACTCAGGCTTTCTCTTATGTATCTGCTACTTGATGGGCTCATTGCAATGTTACTGACCGATTACTCATGGCCTTTTACTTTTGACAGGCTCGTTGCAATGTTACTGACTGATTACTCATGGCCTTTGACTTTTGACAGGCTCGTTGCAATGTTACCGACCGAATACTCATGGCCTTTGACTTTTGACAGGCTCGTTGCAATGTTACTGACTGATTACTCACGGCCTTTGACTTTTGACAGGCTCGTTGCAATGTTACTGACTGATTACTCATGGCCTTTGACTTTTTACAGGCTCAGTACCGTGTTGCTAATCCCAATTTATTGGCATATCAAGGCAGTGTAATAATACAGCATAGCTATTTGCATTCGAATGAATATATTGGGTCCAAGTCGCCCCGTGGGAAAACTTGAGTCCTTCAACACGGATATTACTAGATACCATTAAAGGCACTAAAAAACTCATTTTAAACATGGTTTCAATAGAGATATGACACAAATATCCATCTCGAGTCAATCAGCTGGCTTCCACAAAGATATGTACGGACAAGCGACTCAACCCCCTCTTCACCTCACAATGAGCTTATGCAGACTGAACATATTACGATTACAATGGTCCCTTATGATAAACATTTTAATTGTCAGTCATTTAACTGCTGCTGAATCCTAAAGCCCCTGCTTTCACATCATTACCCAAAATTCCATAAACCAAATATTCTAATGAGACCGCTTGTCAACTACCAAAATGCACCAGTTTACAAAATAGTTAAAAAAGATTATTCATGTATTAAATGATAATCTACAACTTCCATACCCATGTAATATCAAAAGCTCATATGATCTTGCCAACAAACTTCAAAATATAACTCTTAACTCTAATTCCAAATTTATGTCACTTGATATTTCTAATCCTTATACAAATGTCCCCCCATCAAGGAAACCATCGACATAATCAGATCCACACTCATTGAAAAAGATTTTTCCGCGGAGTACACTGATCAAATAACTGGCATTGTCCAAACCATAGCAAATCAGAACTACTTCCAGTTTAATAATAAATTCTATTCACAACCAGATGGTCTTGCCATAGGATCTCCAATATCTTGTATATTATCCAAAATTTTCATGCAAACCAATGACCTCAAGATCTTTAACTACCTCACAAAATACATAAATATTCAATTTTACTCTAGGTATGTCGATGCCATATTAATAATCTACGATAATATCCTTGACCATACCTTATTTAACAATACTGATACTCTGAACCACATTCATCCCTAACTGAAATTCACTATCAAACTTTGACATTATAATAGCATATGCTACCTAGATCTTAACATCCCTAGAACCAAGATTAACACCTTTGAGTACAAAATCTACAGAAAACCAACCCATACAGATGCCACTATACCCAATAATTCAAACCATCCTATGACTCACAAACTAGCAACTTTCAATAGCCTGGTTTATAGACTTATTCACATACCACTTTCCAAAAAGAATTATAAAATCTAACTTAACATTATCAAACAAATTGCCACCACAAATGGATATTCTCACTCTATTGTATGTAACATTCTTCAAAAACAAAAAGCCCAAATGAGTAAAAAATCCAACCTCACAATTATTTCTGACAATCTGAACCAACCTAAGTGGATAAGATTCAATTACACAAGCCACGAAACCAATAAAATCACTAAGATTTTACAAAAACATATTAAGATAGCTTTTGGAACTAACAACACTATCAAAAAACATTTATCCAACTTCAATCTCAACACCCAAAATATTTACAACAAAAGTGGAATTTATAAATTAACCTGTGGCTGTAATCCTGCATATATTGGCCAGACTGAGCGGGCACTTTCTAAATGCTATTCTGAGCACATTAGGGACTTTAAATTTAATAGAACCAAATCTAAATTTGCTGAACACTTGATTAAAAATTTCAGCTCATCAACTAACTCCCATCAACCAATGAATGAAACTTCTCCTACCTTCCACCAAAGGTTTAAAAATGAATATTGCCGAAAATCTCCACATCTACAATGCTAATTTTCACCACAACACTATTCTTAATGAACAAACAAAATTTAAAACCAATCCTTCATCAACACAATCAAATACCTTCCACAACATACTGAAATTAATACCTCATACCTAATCCTATCCTACCACAAACCCTGCCCTCTTTTCATTGTAATTGAGACCTGTTCAGGCCAGAGTCGTAAAGATTAGAACATTATTCAGTTCCTCATGCTCCTATATTTTCTCTATCCATCTTCACCCGTTTTAATTTCACTTTATTATCTATCTATATCTATTAGCTGTCACCAATAGACACACTAGCGACATCTTTATCATTACATTCAACTTTTATGTTGGAACATGACTGTTATGGAAAACTCTTGTAAAGGTTATAAATTAACAAATTCTTAGACTCAATTATTACTCTGTGTTAGCAACAGGGGACAACACCTTAACCCCACTATGGAGGTAAGCTTGAAAGCTTAATTCTGTTACTAATACATTTATTTAGTAAATTTCTTGTTCCACTATTTAATTCTACAATTGATCATTTCTTCATCAGGTCAAGATTAGTCTCTTTATGTCCCGTATTTTTCGAGTATCTTTTTTCTGGATACATTTCTTTTGTAACATTATATACTCTATATACAAACAACTTATATACCTAATTCATTTTGACTATAAAGTTCTGCGTGACAACATATCTGTGATTACATTAATTTTTACGGCTCTTTACAATAGTGCTAAAACTCCCCTTCAACACAGACATTAAACTCTTATCATAATCAACTTAGTGACCTATGATCTATGTTATGTTAGATTTTAAATTATTTTTAGATTCAATTTTAATGTGTCCATATGTAATTAATTGTAATATGTTTTGCATCTAATTTCATCCTCGTTTTTCTCTAAGGTGTGTTTTACAATCTAATTAACTGCCTAAATCTTTTTTTTTATCAATTACCTTTAATTTTTCCTTCAATTAAGTGCAATTTTATTAATCCTTATCACAACTTTTATCAAATTTTAGTGTAATTGTCATTCATGTGATTTGTTTATTTATTCTCTATACTGTATGATGAGTCCTTGACTATTTCATATGCTAATTGTTAACTTTTTAATATATTGAATAACCATTTTGCTCTTTATTATTTTTTATTATTTTTTAGTATATTTTGTGGTATTCTTAGCGAAGTGGGTATATAAGTTAATCGATTTTTCCTGACTTAAGGTTTTTATCCTTAATAAATATTGTTTGTTATCATCTCAATTCATATTTATTTATTTTATTCCAAAATAAATAAAACATTTCTTTTTCTATTTTTTCTTATAATAAATTTACTGTTTAACAAGTACATTCCTTGCAAATCTCATCTTATATTAATCTTTTCTCCTTACTAATGTGAAAATGAATATAACTAAAATCAAATTAGTAAGACGAGAAATCAAAAGTAACGAAATTACCGTGCATCTAATTTGTTTTCATTAAAATTAAATTAATTATTATTAGTATAGTGTAATGTTTTGTAAAAATTACACCTTATTGTGTATATTCTATTTGTTTCAGGTATATCTATCTTGGTCAGTGCCAGACTGCTCAGATTCATGTCCTTGGTCTTGGATTGGTGATGGTGCTTGTGACCACACTTGCAATAATTTGGAGTGTACATTTGATGGAGGGGATTGTGATTTGAATGAAAATGAAAATGAAATATCTTTATATGATGACATTAATGTTTCTGGTTATGTTGAAGAAATCTTGAAAATGGATCATATTGTCCCGAAAGAAAGTCAAGACTATCTATTTAGTGTTGAGAAGGATATTAATCCAATACAATTGTCAAATAAAGCTGACAGAGTGAAGAGATTTTTAGATGTATTTAAGCAGAAAGAAATTGATATTATTCATAGAAATAACATTACAGGGCCCTCTTCCACAATTATAAATAACAATAAAAAGAACAATGTGACTGGACTCAATCCAGTTAGTATAGCAAGCAAAGCTCATTATTATACTATAGTAAATAGCACACATGCAGACTATGAGAAACATTTAAAAGCTAATGATATTTCCATCAAATTTAGACTTGTGGCAAAAATTGAAACTTTTCAATACCCCAGATCTTTATTTGTAAAAATAAACAATTTAAAAAAAATTGATATTAAAGATTATGTTGTTTTTTTAAAAACTCTTCAAATTGCTTTAGAAAATTCAACAATAAGACCTAATTTATTTATAAAGCAATCAAAATTACAAAACAAATCATTTATAGACTTAAGAAGAGACATTCTGAGATATTTACAAAAAAATGATAAATTGTTTGTTGAAAGCTTGCTAGAAAATAATTTAACTGATAACATTGATTATAAGAAAATTTATATTAAAGCACATGATTTTTATAACATGCAAGTTATCAAATTACTCCAAAATGTAATGCTTTTATATAAATCAAGTAAATACATTTTCCAAAATTTTATAAAAAATAGAACTGAACAACTGAAAAGAAATGGTAAGAAAATCATTAATAATAATAAATCATTCTCTAGTAAAAATATGCAAACAAAAACTTTAAATATATTAGACCATCATAAGGAAAACCTGAGAATCAATTTTCCATCACTATATGATAAAGATTCAATTTATCAAATTGAAAAATTAAAATCTAACTATAAAGCTAAAAATGATGCATTGAAGGAAAACACATTAAAAAATAAAAGTTTTCATAGACAAAAGCGAGGCCTGCTATTTTGTTGCTTTAGAAATGAATCTAAATTATTTAATACAAATAAATTAACTCATAATATTAATTCCAAGCTAAATGAAGCTGCTGAAAATCAAAATTTTCATTCGCGCAATCTGCATCAACACAATATATCAACAAAACATGATAAACATACTCAGAATAAAACTTTCATGCAACATAAGATAGCCAATAAAAGTTTCTCTAAAAATCAAAACATAAAAAAACTATACAAATCACTTCACAAAAGAAAATCTGTGGATAATTTTGCTGCCTCCTTGATACATGTCAATAAATTATTAAATGAAAAATATGGATTTGAAGTACGCAAAGTCCCAGCACACATGCCACATTTAATTGACAGAGAAATTATGGAAAACCTTCAAGAAAGGTAAGATATTTTTATTTCCCTTACATAATGACTAGATCTTGTTTTATTTGAGGATTAAGTCTGATAGATGTCCTCGATTAAAACAATCCAAAATTCCTAAACGAAAATAGCTTTTATTGATGTTATCAAAATGAAACCTAGTATAAAATTTTTCAAGTCCAACTATGACTTAGGTTGAAATATTTTTTAATCTTTCTTGAAAGTTTGAAAAATATTTATAGAAATAAAACCATTTGTAAAAGAATTATAAAATATATTTTATTACATCTTCATATTTAAAACATTTATCTGGCTGCATGGTTTCACATTCTCTCTCCATGCAAATGCGGGTACACTTCATATAAGTTTATCCTTCACTATCCCTATCCCATTAGCATAATTAGTACATAAGTGTATAACTCAAACAAGTAGAAAGATGCAATGCTAACAAAAGATATAACAAAATCTGTTTTTTCTTAACCTCACCACTATGCTATTGGGTGTAAAAAGAAAATTAATAAATTATAATCTAAATTGTCAATTGTATCAAACATCAAGATCGTCTAATTTTGTTAGTCAAGTAATTGGAAGTTGGGGTTTGAATCTCCTGGTAATGTTTACACTTAGGGTAGATTTTCCAAATGGTTTTCCATTCACCCTCCATTACAAGTGTGGGTACATATTCTCCAAGCTCTACCTTCCGCACCCCTACTACATCAGTGTAATTAAATACAGAATGCCTGGACAGTTGTTCAATATAAAACATAGGTGACCTGGCGGTCTAGGGGTAAGGTGTTGGACTTTTGTGCAGAGGTCAGGGGTTCAATCCTCGGTCCCGGCACAGATATATCTGATTACCAAACCCTTCCTTCACCTCTGACAAGACATCTTGTGAATGTGAGGAATGCCAGGTCTCCACCGTGGTTCGGATTCCACGTTAAACTGTAGGTCCTCCATTTCATCTCACAATCACCCTACCATAACACATTAGCGTAAGTGCGTATAACCCGAACAGGTTTTAAGATGCGGTGCTAATAATAATATAAAACATAGATGGTGTTCATTTAGGACATGCAAGTATGATTTATCTCAAGATAAATAAACCCTTACATAAATGTGGGCTTATAATTTTATGATAACTTTTGTTATAAAAAATTATAATAGCTTCTAACAGTACACTCAAAAATGTATTACTATAGCTTTTTTTTACATCCATTTCTGTTTCCCCTATGTGGTCTTGGTCAGTTTTCTATTCAATCCATATGTTTTCCACAACCGGCTTTAGCCTTTCATAGCTTCATATGCCTTATAATTTTACTTAAGACTAGGACAGACACAGCATCCAGTTCCCAGTCGTTAATTTATCACTTTGAAAGCGTAAACCCACATTTCATCAATGATTCATTTTTTTAGCAATTCTGGGAATCAAACCTGAGACTCTTAGATCAGTAGATAGACACACAACCGACTGAGCAAAGGTTCGGATTATACTATACTTAATAGATCTAATTTAAAAACTTTATAAACGCACACAAGTTGGCCCTTACATAAAATCAGATTTTTATTATTTAGGCCTATTCATAATCATCCATAAATTTATTTATTTTACTGTCCAAAAGGCGTTCTACACTTAACCTCCCATTAAAGCAAAAATATTACTACAAAATTTAAGATATATAATAAATGTTACATCCATTTGAAACAGGTTTACTACAATGAAAGTTAATTTTATTATCTAAACAAATCTAACCTTAGAATTTTGAGTTATCAAATTTACTAAATTATACAAAGAAAAATATAAGATTAGCAGCCTCACACAATCTTGCTATCCATCACTTCACTGATTAAAGTAATCAAAATGTGTGTTCACCACATTGGATTAAAAAAAATTGAAGAGCTTTCATGAGATTCATTTGGATGTATTATATAACCAGTCTTAGACAACATTTTATAGATATTATTACTACTAATATTTTTAATGGATTCATTAATTCAGTTTTCAAAATTTATTTTAATAACAAACATTTCATATCACAGCTTATTATAGTCTACTTGTAGGAACATAATTAACTTGGTGCACCAGTTCTCAACTGTCCACAACTGTTTGGGGTCTTCCACTTACAATGTTTCCACAATTGTTCCAAAGATTTTGCAACTTGAAAATATTGTTATCTCTTTATGAGATCAGAATTAATCTGCATATTTGTCTATGAAGAAATGTTAAGGGTAAAACTTAGGCTAATTTAATTATTAATATTAATATTATTAATATTACCCGCCTCAGTGGCGTAGTTGGCTAACGCGCTTGTCGTGTTGAGCTTGACCGCTGAGCACGGGGAGATCGAGGTTCGAATCTTGGTCGGGTGAACTTGGGGTGGTTTTTCCTAAATGGTTTTCCACTCTACCTCCACGCAAATGCGGGTTCACTTCCTCTAATTAAACCTCCCCAATTCCTAATCCATTAGAGTAATTAGTACTTAAAGCGTATAACCAGAACGGGTAGTAAGACGCGGTGCTAAATATTATTATTATTTATTAATATTGTTCTACTTTGAAACAGCTGTTGAAATGTAATTATTTTATATGTGAGAAGATAAACAAACTTAACATAAAATGATTGTTGTATTGTTTTGTTTTTTATCTTACTACCTGTTCAGACTATACACAAATATGATAATTACTCTAATGGTTTAAGAAATGGGGTGGGAAGCATTTAAGAGTTTATCTACCCTCATTTGTGTGGAAGGAGAGCAAGAAACCATTTAGGGAAAACCTCTCTTAGTAGACCTGACCGGGATTCGAACCCCAATCTTCCCATCCTCAGCAGGCCACTCTAATACAAGAGTGATGCCTTAGACCAGGTATGTCATATTTGCAGCCTGTGGGTCGCATGTGGCCTGATTCATGATTATGTGCAGCCAGCGGACCTTTTGATGAACCAACATACAATGTGGCCCAATTCCTCTGTTTATAAATATTTTACGATTACAACATTTGAGATTATGATATTTGGAAATTGGTCATTATTTTGTGAAATTTAGCAAGTGAGGTTGGTGTGTCAAATTTTATTCATTACTCACCAAAGATTGATTCCCATAAATGGTTAAATTTGTGCACCAAGTATGTGCAATATTGGTCAGCACACAAGTGTGTTTTCACTCCCAAGCGATCACATTTATCGATACTCATTTGGCGTCTATTTTGAATGTGACTTCCAACAAGAGATATAAAGCTACTCACACACTTGATGTAAACATAAGGTTTCAAATTATCGGTAAAAATAAATATATAGAATAAATCTTAACATTTTACATAATCATAATTTTATATGTGTTATAATAAAGATTTAAAAATTGAAATTTTTCCATTTAAGATGGTGACAATATTGAACTTTCTGAAATGTGACCCCCTCATTATTTTCAATGCTCAATGTGGTTCTATGGTCAAACAAGTTTGACATTCCGGCCTTAGACCATTCGGCCACTGAATTGGGTATGTTGCATTGTTAACTGCACGGTATAAGAAGAGGGATATACATCTATTAGAATTTATAAAGAGAATTTAAAATACTATTTTTAGACACATGCCATGGTTTTGATTCCACTGTGGTATTGTAACTAAGTGATACAATTAATTAGACTTCCCATTAGAGTATCCGTACTGGAGGTCACATTATATAAGCTGACAAGTTCGCCCTGACTAGATTACTGGTAGATAAAATCTCAGCCAGATGAACTGTATAGTNACTGTACATTGTATGAATAACTCATTTTCATTTTATGTATCCTATTCAAATTTTTTTGTTAACATCAATAAAACTTCACCATGTTATTTTTTGAAACATTTCGTCATAATTTAGTTTTCTGCCCTTGTTATCCTTCTTGGCGTCCTAATTATTTTTGAGTACAAGTCAAGGACATCATACGTAAACAGGCTGTTTACTTATATCTTGCTTTTCTCACCGCCCTATGCAAATTTTGCTACCTTGTTATTTTTTAGTTTAATTTTCTTATTGTGCGCCAGCCTTAGTCTTCTAGGAAGAGTAAGGGCGACGCCACACCATGAATTAATAGAACACATGGTCAAAGTCTAGACATTACCAGTTTCTTTGTGTGATGTTTTATCTCCTGTTTCAAAAATCTCGTCTACCAAGCACAGATTTCCCAAAGCGAATTCGGTTGAATTTATGACAGACTTTATAATTCTATATCGGTCTTTACCTGTACTATAGAAGTGAAAGATGCGAATTTCATCAACGAATTTAAAAAGGAAGAGCCATACAAAAAAAAAAAATGGTTGAACTAGGCAAAACAGTGTACGAAGACTCGAACATAGATTTTGTTAAGTCAAAGATCAATATTATTAGAGGATGTTTTATCAAGGAGTTGAAACAGGTGGTAGCCTCTCAAAGGTTAGTTAACTTTTTGCAATATTTTTTATCATATATTGATTGAAATTGTCGTAATTATGTGGATAAATACTCACAAGTCAAAAGGGGGCTTCCTCTTAAAATAATTATTGAATCTATATGTTGTAAAAGACCATTACAATCATTTCAGCTATGTAGCTATTTTTCATTAGGTGTGTATAGAAGTTATCTAGCCAAATAATATAATGTTAAAAACTGCAGCATAATTAAAAGCATATAAAAGTAAATTTAATAACTTATATAGTATAAATACATTATTGTTTCACACTTCATTTTAGGTCTGGTGCTTCCTCGGATGACACATATGTTCCAAAGTTGTGGTATTATGACCTACTTAGTTTTACATTAAATCCAGAATTTCCTAGACAGTTAGCCTCAAGTATTCCAGATGAAGATTGTGAAAGTTGCAAATCAGGACACCGTTAAAATAACAATGACAGTGCAAAGCTACCAGATAAGAATGAATCAATGAATACTCAGGTAAATAATAGATATAAAATGATTACAATTTATTATTGCCTTTTATTTTATAAAGTTTACTGGAAAGTAAAACATATAAATAAGATGTAGGCCATCTAGTGTTTTTTTCTGTCTAGAAATTACTTTAAATTTACACTAGATTTTGTACAATTAAATATTCAAATAGCCAAAGCTATTATTTATGCTTTTAGTGAGGATTACTTCATCTAGATATCATATTCTGAAAATTGAAAAATGACACCTGGACACGGGAATCAAACCCGGGACCTTTGGCTTCATACGCCAATGCCCTAACCACTGAGCTATTTGAATCTTAAATATGCAATCCCTTACAATTATATGATTGTACAAGTGACAGCAATAAGCCAACTACCGAGTCGAAGGTGGAGTTTCGGGCAGGACCTACTTTTAGTTCACTGAATATAATTTTAGGTGAATCATTTCACCATGCAGCTGCTGTTTATGTTCCACTTTCGTTGTCTCTCTATCCAAGATAATAGAAGGAGATTATGCAACTCTACAAATTTTTCTAAGGTAGTTGTGCAAGATGCAACATGCATTAATTAATGATTCAGCTTTTTTCGGACCTAAATACATTGTTATTGTTGTCTGTAATACACAGAATCTATTTGCCATAATACTGAACGAATTTTTCACAATGGTCCTTGCTCATGACAATTGTTAGTTAAATACCTTTCTTTCTGGATTGAGTTCACACTTAGCAAAGGTTTGAGAAAGTGTTTGTCAAGGCTAAAAGTCTCGTCACCAATAAATACAAAATTAATTGCATTAATAGTTTTTGTGTTGTCTGGCAGTTTGAGATTGTTATTTCTAAGTTTGAAATAAAAATACTCTCCATAAATCCCCCATCGTTTACACGCCCATTTGTCCCAACATCTATCATTATTAATTCAAAATAATATTTGTCAAAGCCAGCAAAAATAAACTAAAGTAGCCCTTATAATAAAATAGTATGTGCTGGTTTATAAACTGTAATGTGACATCCATCCCAATGCACCTCCACAGTTGAGATAGTTCCATCTTAGTAGAAATCTTTTGATACTTCATCCCACTCCATTTTGTTGTTTGGGAACTAAAACATAAGACAAAATTTCGCATCATTTAATGAATATATTTAACATACAAGTATTTATTGATGTAATCTTACTTAAAATTTAAAAGTATCCTAATATAATAATTTTATTCCAGGATTTCCCTAAGCCTACTTGATCACAAAAAACAACTCTTTGGAGAAAGAGAGTAGCTTCTAAGAGCAATACTTCAAAGGATGCTACAAAACAGATTCTGCTTGCCAGGGCCAAAAAGGCTCAAGACAGAGATAAGTTTGACTCATACTTCAAGAGTGTGGCTGTCAAAATGTGTAGAATGAACGAGGAGCAATGACTTTTTGCAAAGAAAATTATTAATGAGTCTGTTTTCCTCGGGATGTTTAACAGGCTTACTGAGTTTTCTCATGTAAACACTCCCACTATAACAGTTCCTCCTTACAATAAAGGTTTATATTGCACTCTAGGCAACTACGAACAGGTTGTTTAAAGTCATCCTTCCACTTCTGAGTGTGGACATTGCCCCTCAACTTCATCTGTATGTATCAAGGCCAATAAATCATAAAAGTAAACTACATAAAAATGATATTTGTAAGTGATTTGAATCCGTTTCCCATTTACCATTTTGTTTGATTACAATTACATGTAGGCTTGCCCTATTTTGTAAAATGCATTGTAATATTATTATGCTACTTGTATTTCTTACCTTCTCTCAGCAATTCAAATATTGTGTCACAAATCTCGGGTATGATCTTTCTGAGGGCTTGTGGAGATATAGCCATTGAAAACTTCGGGTCTTCCAAGGATCACCTGGTAGCGAGAAACTTAAGCATTGCTATTAGTTTTTTCTCTACTGGGATGGCATCTATCATCACTGTGTCTTGTTTGGATATTAAAGGACCAACTAGTGAATTTCCAATTTTCTTTTGTGGTTGGCTACACTTATTGCTTAGTTGCCGTGCATGCATAGCCTCACAATGTCCAAGTTAAGAGTGGCTGGATAAAAAAAAGCTTTAAATATTTCTTTTGTAAGACATTCTGCTGCTGTGGGGTGTTTCACTGGAAGATTACACAAATTGTACAAAATACTTCTATAATTGAAAAATTTGCTCACCAATTTAGTACAGATGCAGGATAAGTCAGATGCAAGCTTCATGACTTTAAGACTGTGTTGAATAATGAATTAAGAAAAACAAGGAATAGGAAAAGTGGACAAGGATCTGGTAAATTGTATGCCAGCAAATGGATGTTCTATGAAGTTCTACAGTTCATGCACCCTTCTTCAAATTGTACAGAAACATAAACAATTTTGTGAGTTCTACATTTTATTTTATTACTGGTATATTTTAATATTTACATTTTATTTTAATGGCGAATATAATTATTTATGCAACCAACAAGTAAAAAACATTAATTATTACTAAACATGGATATTAGGTATAACCTATATGTATTGATATTGCCACGGTACTTCTTCATTGGTTAACACAAAATCATTTTTGAACTCCTCTCATATTTCTTATCATTGCTGTAATATGTCCAAAATTTCTTTCTAGGGGAAAGTATGTTATCAAGTACATTTTCAACTTTTCCATTTATATTTGGGATTCCTTCTTCAGTATTGTTATCAAAAACACCAAGGGGTGTATTTAATTGTCATGAATTCTAGTCATAAGAAAGTTATGCAAACTTATGTTATCTAAGATGACGGTTCCAACTCGATATAATTTCTTAAAATTCTATATCTGTTTGCAATCAATACAGATACATTTTCCACAATTATTCTATCTCTTGAAAATCTATAGTTTTGAACTCAATTTGGTCCATGTTGATTTTTGTATGGGTATGATTTCATTATACAAGGTTTTAATGGAAACACATCATCGGCTGTAATCACAAACAAAACAGGTTTATCTCTTCCATGTAGAGGTCTTGGTTTGATAAGTTTACCCTGAATTAGTTTCCAGACCATTTGATATAGAGCAATTTTGAAAGACACTAGCATCTGACGCTCTTCCTTTGCAACTGATACCAGCATAAATGAATTTGAAATTTGCATCAACCATCTATCAAAATAATGCTTAATGTTTGTTTGTAATTATTATAAATGTTTCTGCTATGTGTTGGCTTTTGCATAACAATATGCTTGCTGTCCAATTGGGAAAATTCTACTTTCTTTCAAAATCACATCCATTATTGTTCCATTCGTCCTTTGATGAAGGCACCTGCGAAATAATAATTTAGTAAAAAAAATATATATATATATAAAAATTTGATGGCTTCCTCATCTTTGTATTGTTTATATTCCCTTTTTTGGATTTTTTTTTGTGGGTAGTGAAAGTCTTTTCTAATTATAATTTTTAATAATAATTTGTCATTTTTAAGACCGATGATGACGTTTATTAAGTCAAATCTATAGTTTCTAATATAGGAAATTGTAAGTAGAAATTACTTTAATTATTCAGAAAATATTTATTTAAAAAATATGTGTAATTTAATAAAAAAAAAAAATTATTATTATTCACAACAAAAATGAGAAGTCAGTGAAACCATCACACCAGAAGATATGCAGACAAAGATTATCAAATAATCAACAACCCACAAAGGCAAAGTTTTGGAGAAGGTGATAGACATTATGAACCAGAAGAATTCTGATGATGACATATTTTTGGAAATTTTGTAGCCTAGAATATATGGAACTTATGATCAGAGAAATACCAAAAGAGACTTAAAACACAAAATATAAATAGCCATTTTGGAAATGGAAGGATTGGTTGATGCGTCCACAGCAGTAACAGCCATGATTACAACATGCTCTACTGAGTAGACATCGGATTTTTGAATCTTAAAAAAGTTCAGTTTTAGGTGCCTAAAATAGGCTCTTGGAGTGAATTAATTAGTCTTTATAAAACAATAAATAGGTGATAAAAAAAATTCAAATTCATAATACACTGCTTTTCATTAATATCTACTTTTCCTACATCGTTCTTAAAAACACATACGCACGCACACACACACACACACACACACGCGCAGAAGAGTTAATACTGTCACAAATTTCAAATGTGTTCAATAAATCGGCCATAATCAACACTTTTTCTAAGTTTTCCACTGTAAAGCTATGGCCACTTAATATTAATTTATGTGCTGAAAATTATGTTATGTGAGAGTTAGTTTTTCAAGTTGGGGAAAAAGATGATTCAGGATCTCACATTTAGTTTGACTTGACTTTCCAGTAAAAATGTGAGCTACGGCACAAAGCCTCTTCAATCTTGTGTTATTCTCAAGTACTCTGTCCAATTTTGTTTTAACTTACTCCCCTGCTACTCCAGGTTCTTCACCTATTTTTTGCTTCTACATTCTTCAACACTAGCTCATTATGTGACATGAGGCCACTGACAAACAGTTGTCAGAGTAGAGCACGCATGCAAGGTGAAAGCCTTTTGTTCAATGGGATCAAGATTCCTGAAAATACCGAAGCTAGAGAGGGATTGCTAGCTGTATTTGGTCCTTAGTTTTTACAAGGTTTCTAAACCTCAACTAAATGCAATAGTCAGTCATTTTGGATAAATAATTGTCATAAATGCTGAAAATAAACCAATGTTTAAAAGATTGTTACAAAACATGCATATGTTAGGGTCTCAGTGTAAAACAGGCTAAAATAACTCCAAACGCCAATTTTAGGCACTTATAAACTGTAACTGTATGCATAAATATCCATGAAATGAACATACAACTTCCTGTAAAGATATATACTCAGGAAAAGAAAAGGTTTTTACCTAAAATCAGAGGTCAACTGAAATGGGAGATCATGCTTACTTTATCATTAATCTGTAGGCTGATTTGTTATTTTTATCTTGAATAAAAACTTTTTATACAACTATACAGTTTATTTCTTATTGGTATTATGTACATGTTTTACATCAATTTATTTGTTACAATTTTTTACAATATCTATCACCGTGGTTTTCCCATCTCCAAGCTAATGTAGGTTCACTTCCTATTTTATCAATTCTTATAGTCAAGATGTGAGTTTCATGTTGTATTTTCACCCCTCTATCAGGAATCTTTCATTTCAGTGTAGTCATGGTTATGCACATGCGCAAGAATTTGATTACATTTTAGGAAGAGAAAACTAAATAAGAATGTGTCTATCAACAGTTTTAAATACAGGTGTGAAGCAATCTTTTAATGCCTCAATACTATCTTACTAGAATTAAACTTAGATTACAATACCCAATAGCCAAATTATTTAACACCCCTTCATAGAATGACACAATTTCAGAATGTGTGTGTTGTTACGCTCTCAAACACCGAGAACAATCGTCGTCCTATCCACCCCACCGAGGCATTGGGGCAGGGCCCCACTAGAATAGCATGCACAAGCTCCAAGATAATAGCCCCTGCGGGTTGGGGCAGTGGTAGGGGAAGGGAAAGAGGAAAGGAAGAATCATCCTCTTTCCTCTCAACACCCCCTCTTTACCCAGTGATAATAATACATTTTAATAAAAGTAGTTTTTTAGTAGTATTGAGTGAATTTCCATTTTGGAACAATACTCTTCAGCAAACACGCTCAGAGATGCACCTCATATATTAATGTTGAGCTAAAACAAACCCCCACCACATATCAATAAAGTGTCTAAAGACAAAAAAAAAAAAAAAA
>CABFOV010001819.1:0-49406 GCA_902141375.1 Timema poppense | reverse complement strand
GGCTTTTAACCACATATTTATATCCTATTTTACTTTATGCCAGGTTCACAATACTTACAACCAATTGTACTAATCTTTTGATATGATTTAAAATTGATGTAAATTGATCGATCAGTAGTTAGTCATTTGCTTCATTAATTGACTGTGCTGATCTTCACAAATTGTTTTTTAAAACTGGTTTTCCATATAGAATATATTTTTAGCCAAGACTTTATTATTCATTAAAACTCTTAAATACATGTTAGATGTCAAATTAATGCTCTATATTTCTGTCATATTTTCAGTTACATTTTAGTACTGGGCCGGTAATTACATTTACAATATGCTCGAATATAGTTCTTGGTAATATCACTTTATGTGCTCTACAAAAGTATGTTGTTTATAAGACATCAAAAAGTAATTATGCCCATGAAATGACATTGCCTTTCGGCTGTTTACCAACAGAAACACACATAGTTTCCACCAACTATATGGTACTTTTTGTTGTTGTTGCATTAATCTTTCAAATAACATTAAATTAGTGTTAGCAACATTTTCTAGTGGTATTTGATAGCAATAAATTACTATAAATGATTGATAAATGTTCTACTATTCTACCCTTTTTTTTTATCTCTACTTTCAGATTTAAAAATGAATGGGAGCAAACATCAGCTCACAAAGTGCGCAGCTCATCTGATATGCAATTTGCATTTTCTTATTTTTATTTTCTCATGAGTGAAAAGGAAAAATTGGATATTAAAGATATTTTTGATACTTTTGATACAGATAAATCAGGGTATGTTAATAGTTTTAAGTACATTGTCATTTTATAAAATCATTAATATTTTAAAATTTTTATGGCATCACAAATTGGAATACTACATATTCAAAACAATTTTCAACAACAATTCAATATCTGAAGAAGACATCAAATCACAAGTACTGATATAAAATCGTACTTACAAAGGAAAAATGGTGCCAAACGGCTATATTAAACATTGAAAGGAGAATAGAAGAGCAAGGCCTGCACACCAGAAAATTGTAGGCCTCAAAGTTCACAATTAAACACAAGAAAACACATCATTATGTAATTTTTGGAGTACACTAGTCAGTCCCCTTCTTCAGCAAGAAAATAAAAAACAAAGAGTAAACCCATAGTCATGCTGCGATAGTGCAGCCTGTTTTTTACTTTATTTTTCTGAAGAAGGAGACTGGTGTACCCAGAAAATTACATAATTGTGTTTTTTGTTGGGTTTTAATTGTGAACTTTGAGGCCTACAATTTTCTGGTGAATGTATAGGCCTTGGCCTTCTGTCCACTTTTCAATGTTAAATTTAAAGCTATTTGGAATAAAGGTTGTATTATAATTAAAAGAATAAAACACAGTTAACTTTAACTGAACTAAATATGCTTGAAACCAACTGTGCATACTGTATAGGAGTAGCGCGTGCTAGGTGTTGAATTGCTCATTGGGGCTGGAAGTGCTGGTCCCACATGACAGTACCATTTAACCTCGAGGCCCACCCAATAGGTGTATGTTGGAAGCCAACTTTGCTTGTGCTAGGGTGACTCATGTTAATAAAATCCACACAAGCTGTCTCCATGATGGTGGCCCCGAGACAACATTGGTTCAGCCTGGCTGCCTTCCATTAAGGGGTTGGTAGTACTTACCAGGTTTCAACTAGAGATAGCTTATCAGGACACCTCCACGAGGTACCCACTGGGCAACTTGGATTAACGCTTTGGGAAACCTTGGAAATCCCTAAAGCTGAGTCCCTTACTTCCTCTGCACTGCTGGCCATTACGCATGGAGGGGACAACCAACTCCTCCCATCCCTGGAGCCAGGATGTGGGGGAAGGGGTGAAGAGGAGGTTTCCCAATCTACCCAATGATAACTAGATCATTTACTGACAGGAGTTGGTATCCTGAACAACTGAGAGTACATCTGCATTGGTCTAAAGAAGCCAAAGGATGGGGTGACTGTTTCCCACTGTGGGAGCCTGATGTTCTTCAGATTATGTCATTAAGTAGTTTAATACAGCTAAAGAGCACCTGGGTCTGGTACCAGTAATCCAGATAGCCACCTCCAGTGAGGGTGTACCACGGCCATCCCAATCCTTCAGGTAGGAAGGGAACTCTTAGATGAACTTTACATCAAACTGTTTGAAAGTGACAATGTGCATGAATTGAGTGACTGTAATATTCCAGAGAAGGCATTCACTGCTTTGAAGATCTCTAGGATGAAGAGAGTATGTAATTGATGATTCCTTTGCTGCTATTGTCTGTTTGAAAAATATTTATATTTCCTGAAATTACTTAGACCTAATGTTTAATCCCCTCGCCACCCTTTCACTTTAAATTACTATCTTAATTATTTCAGATACAGATTAACAAGGGCAACATATTATATATATACATTTGTATTATTGTCCATCCAGGCTATTAATTCAAAAATAATACTAATTTAAATAAACATGATGAAGATTAGTTTAAAGAATATTTAACAGATATCCCAGGAGGATGGAGACATCAAAATAAAAAATCACCTTCAATTTATCTTGCTAGAATTCAAACTAATTATCAACTTTTCCACTAAGAGTTTATCATACTAGACAAGGTTGCTATTGTCAAGCCAACTCTGCCAGCTATTTTATCTTTTACAAATTCAATTCAGTTATTACTACAAGTCTCTATGTTCAAATTGATTAAGTTAAAAAGATTCAATCTAAAAATAAATTTTAGGGTAAGTGTTTTTAATTTTGGTAGTGCATATCTTGTTTGCTAAATTAATTTAAGGTCTTGATTTTTGAAAGGTATCTCAACACCTTATGAAAATAACCTCAGCCAGCTCACTTAACTATTAGTAGGGACATGCAAAATTTGCATGTGATAAAACGAATTTTTACACGAATTTTACTGTTTTCACGTGAATAACATGAATATAAGATTTTTTCTAAATAAACACAATTTCTTTGTAATTTGGCAAATACCACATCATGCAATATAATACTAAATGCGGTAACTGTTATGAATGTGAGGAAATGTGTTGTCGAGTGATTGGCTACACTGGGATATACACGCCAGTGTGAAGGACAGTGGGTGTGGACAAAAAATGTATCAGTCATGAAAGTGAACAAGTCTTTTCAGTACGGAGTGTAAAACTAAAACAAGTTATCACGTTTTTAGTATGTGCAAAGTAGCCTCCAGGATTGTCTAGAATATAACAGTGGCGACGAGGTGTAAAAATGAATCCGCGTACATTTTGTTTTTCGTCTTGATATTTTCCTGGCGAACGAAATTCTCCTTAATAGTGGATAGGAAGGAAGGGGCTTCTGTTCACGTTACTGAATCAATTCCCAAGTTTAATATTGAACCTTTTGATCCGTCTAAGTCCAACTGGAAAGTTTACTTAAAAAGATTAAAAAATAAGCTTAGGATTTACAATGTACAGGAAGACAAGCAGACTTTATATTTATTAGACGCCATTGGTGAACATGCGTACGAAAGGTTATGTGATCTGTGTGAGCCAACCGAACCAGAGTCTAAAACATTGGAACAACTTGCAAATATTTTGACTACATTTTTTCAGCCAGAACCGAATGCACTGGCAGAAAGGGTTAAATTTCAAAACAGGGTGCAAAACGAAGGAGAATTACCAGCTGATTTTGCAGCTGAATTAAAAAAACTTACGCGTTATTGTAAATTTCCAAATGATTGGTTCGATGACGCCCTTTGTACTCAATTTGTGCACGGATTGCGTTCTCAAGATCTGAAATTGAAACTAATGGAGCTCCCCACAGTTAATTTTGGGTCTGCTGTTGAGTATGCTAGTTCTTACTCTAGTTTACGTCTTTCGGTCCCACAAGATGATATTTGTACCACCAATGTCAATGTAGTTCAAAAGAAAGTTCAGAAACAAAGATTATATAAATACAATAAAGGAAAGATACGCTGCATACATTGTAACTTTACAAACCACGATTCTAGTAACTGTTGGTATCGAAACGCTTCTTGCCGTATTTGCGGGGTCAAAGGCCATATAAGTCCTGCATGTGAGAAAAAGGCTAGCGGTGACACAAGAAGTACTTATCCACATAAAAAATTGAGTTACTCTAAAAGAAATAGGGCTAACTCTCTCTGTCACTTAAAGAAATTCCTCAATGGGTAGTATTTATTTCACCCCATCTATAAAATAATTAATCAATTATAAATAAAACAAACACAGGCACACACACACACAATGAAAACAAACTTTTGACGACTTCTTACTTGATATTTGAAGGCAGTGAAAAGATGAAAAGATTTAATATTTTGCGACCCTGCTCCCCCTTAAATCTCCAAGCAAACTGGTCATCCAACAACCACTTAAATTGTTTAACTTTTAGGAATAACACTTTTAAATAAATTTATTCTTATTTACCTTTGAATAATTTTACAACTGGGCAGGTTCTAATTTCTCAGTACTCCCCTTCTTAGACATGTTTCTTTCACTCAAAGCTAAATACATCTTCCTAGTCTAAGTCTAATAGTGCTCACTGATACTTTCATAATGCCATTGGAAAATAAATTTATCCTACCTTCACAAAAATTCCCAAGAATAGGGAGAATTTTATTTAAAAAATAAAATTAAGTTTCAGGAAGGAAGACATAAAATGCAATTGTAAATTATAGATTGTAAAAAGTTAAAACCTTTAAGAACCAATAAAAATCTTTATTAACTTAAAAATATACATTTATTCTTTTTCTGGCTCTTAAACAATTTACTTTTTGGGTTTTGGTTCCTTAAAAAATACTTAATTTTGGTGATCAGTTCTGGTTCATCTACCTGCTTTTAAGGAGACTCGAAGTAAATAGTTATAAGCTTAAAATAAAATTTTCATCATTCCCAATTTAAGATATGCTTTAAAATTTGAAATAATGAAAGAAATATTTGCATTTTTTTGAAATTATAGAATATTAAAAACTTGAAAAAATTATCTTGTACTCTATTGTTTTAATTTCTCCCACTAACTGAAACTAATATTTCCATTATTTTGATTACAAACTTTTTTTTTTTTTACATGGTCAGATAGAGAAATACGAACCATTTTGACGCGAATATATGATTTGCCACTCAGCTACGCTAATATAATTAATTTTGAAAGTGAAGTGTGTAATTGTTCTCTTGGTTTAGAAAATGATAAGTCTATTTCTGCTCCACCTTATGAACGATATGAAGATTCGAAACTGGTGAGAAACTCTTTCTTAAACATCCTATTGTTTCAGAAAGTTTATATTATGTTTTTTTGTCAATTTAGTAGTGTTTGATTGTAATATCTTCACATACGAGAAAATCTTGACAACTTTTTATCCTTGCTGGGAAAAATGGTTTAGAATATGAATAGATATAGTTATATCACATTATTGGGATGTGAACATTTTTCTCAAATATTCTCTTTACAACTCAATTTTTATTTATTATTATGGGCCTATGTGCTTGTCACCTTCATTTGGGTGATCAGTGTAATAAGCTGGTTTATGTACAAACTTCCCTTGGCTTATCAAAGTTGTAAAACTGTCATTTTATTTTTTAATGTATTTTATTATTAGCTATATCATTATACAGTTCAAACAACCAGATGAAATATAAAAATATTTGTACTCTTGGCAGAGGCCCTCACAATATTTTGATAATCAATATTTGCAGTCCCAATTTTGTCTGATTTTGTTTTATCAAACAGGAATGGATCTATACTTAAACCTAAATGGCAATATAATTTATTAATTTACTTCATACAAAGTTATATGATTGTGTGTGTGGTTTAAGCAAATTAAACACAACACTTAGCTCGGGGGACAAATTAAGTATTAAGTTTCATCCAAGATAATTTTTTTTATAAATCATGTAAACTTTGATATGTATAATCAATTCTTTTTTTGCTCCTTCTTTATAAAATAAATCTTAATCTCTTGAAAGTTTAGATATCTCTCACTCTGGAATAAGTGAAAACACAACTTACCTGTGTTTCTGAAGGCAAACTCTCCAAGTTAGTTTTAAAAATGTGGAATGTCTAATCGAATAGTAAGATGCAATGCTCACACACAAAATGTTTACAGAAGTATATATGTCTTAAATGCCAAAATATCATTGAAAAAGTTATATTTTGGACAATACATTAAATAAAGATATTGCAACACATTATTGGGATTTTACAACAACAAAAATTATTGTCAATTTATGGTACATTCTATGAGAAAAGGACTAATTTTGTAGTGTTTAGGAAGGTTAAGGTTAATATTGCCTTTTTAAAATTTGTAAATATAAAATAGTTTAAAAATAATTTTATTTATATAAAAAATAGCCTGCTTCAGTGGCCACATGTTTTAAGGCCTTACCCTCGCAATATTCATGACTACCAAAGACAAGATCAGGGTTCGATCCCGGTCGTTTGTATTGAGGGAGGTTTTTTCTCAATGGTTTTCCATTCTCCCTCAACCCAAGTGTAGGTACACCTCCTCAATCCTCCTAATCCATAACACTTTGGTTTAGATAGTGCATATATATGTGTATAACCCAAGCGGGTAGTAAGATGCGCTAAAATATTTATGTTAGATACAAAGGATATCATAATTCATAAGCTAAATAATTGCACAATTTATTTATAATTTATCAATTGAAAAGGCTAGTGTGTATGTATAGGGTGATTATAGTACCTTGAGACAAAAATGTGGAAAGCGGGCCATGTCCATGAAGACATTGAAAAAAGTGCATATCATAAAAATATTGGACATACAACAATTCTTCACAGAACCCACAAAAACTTTTAGGCAGGTGTAGAGGGCGACTGGATCACATCACAGACAATTCAGACAAACTTACTTTGCACAACAAATTTAAAAACACTGTGCTTTGCTAACTGGTAAAACAATATTTGTTTTTAAAACATGATCTTGTGAGCATCCACAACTGCTGATTTACAACAATTGACATTACGATTGCTCAGGCTCACGTCATCCTTTCATGCTCTTGACAACCAAAGGCTGCAAGCTATGACATTACATTATTTATTCAATGGGCAGTTGTCAATCTCTAGCAACATGCCAGTTCTGATGGTTACACGAGTGATTGGTACCTCAATAGAAGCCATTGATAAAAAACTTGATTATAGGTTACGATTGACCAATATTTAAGAATATTTTAAAGTTTTTATGAAAAATGTCTAGATCGAATGGAGCATGGTTAAGCGAAAGAAATAAAGACAAATAGAACATGCAATAATTATTTTTTTCTGAAAGATAAAAATAAAAAAGAAGACTCCTTTGGTCAGTCATTCTATACACTTACAAAGGATTAATCTAAAATTTTCTCTCCTCAAACAACCTTACTGAGGAACAATAACTCTTCACCACCTTTTAAAAATAAGGAAATTGGGTATGTGATTTTAGTTGATTTGTTTGGAAAAATAGATGATACAATTTATCTCTCAATTATGTTTATGTATTGAAATTAAAATTTGAACATTTTAAAGTTGATATAATAGTACTTTCTTGAACTTATTAATTTGTAGATACACCAAAATAAATAATGTTGCCAGGTTACAATATATATTTTTTTAATCTACTCTAATAACCCTTATAATGAATCTTGATGTCACTGTCTCTGTC
The DNA here is from genome assembly GCA_902141375.1 of Timema poppense. Lineage (NCBI taxonomy): Eukaryota > Metazoa > Arthropoda > Insecta > Phasmatodea > Timematidae > Timema > Timema poppense. Next base: position 41,782 of record CABFOV010001819.1, on the reverse strand, counting down.
ATATTTAAAGAAATTCTGCACCTGATAATATTCCTTTCCCTCATCTATCAAGTTATTTAAACAACTAGTCATTGATCAAACAAAAAATAACACATTCTTTAGACCACTTCTAACTTGATACGTGAAGACAAAGAGTAAAAATACTTATGATTCAAAACCTTCCACCCCCATTTTACTCTTCCGTGTGAACTGATAACCAACCCGCACATAAATGGGAAAACATTATAAATTATTTATTTGTATTTAACTTTGCCTGGATGCACAACTGGAGTAGTTCTCATTTCTTATTACTCCCCTCTTGTTGACGACACAAAAAAAAATATATACATAAAAATAAAATTTAATTAAACTTGGAAAGGAGGATGGAAGGGCAAGGCCTACACACCAGAAAACTGCAGGCCTCAATGTTCACAATTAAAACAACGAAACACACAATCATGTAATTTTCGGAGTACATCAGTCCCCTTATTCAATAGAAGAGAGTAAAACACAGATTGGATGATGGCAGCATGGCCAAAGGCAAGTCATGTTAAGTTAAAGATAGAAGGACATAAAATGTTATATTATAAAAACAAATTATAAATATTTAGACCCTTTAATAATGATAACCTTTATGAACCTAAAAATGTATATCTATTACAATTATGGTTCCTGTTTTAGTTTTTTTATAATAACTTAATTTTGGTTATCGGTTCTAGTTCTGGTTCAACTCCCTGTTTAAGACTTGTGCATTTTAACTAAAATATGATTTTAATATTTTGTTTATCAACAAACAAATAAATGATAAAAAAAAGAGCATGATTATACAATTTATAATTTGAATTATTCACTGGTCTGAAATATCTCACACTATTAGTTTACAAATTAATACTTATTTTAGACAAGAGCAACTGACATAATGATAAAAAAAAAATATTAATGTGTAGATTTACAATGTAATACATTTATTTTTAATATTTCAGCCAGTTGTAACAAAATATTTGATTTCCAACTGTCGACCAATAACAACTAAACTACTAGCCAAATTCGGAACTCGTAAAAAATATAAATATGAGGTGATTAAGGAGAAACATCAAGATGTAGTTTTCAAAATGCTCAATTCCAATTTGAGTCAACTAATTGCTTCTCTAGATGAAGTACGCAAAACACCAAAGTATGTGACCTTAATTAATTATGTATGTAAAGTTTTGAGCATTCAAAAATGAATGTTAGCCATTTTTAAGTTTTGTCATTTAAATATATTTGTGTGTATGGCTATCATTCCAAATAACAATGTTAATACTACCCATTATCATAAAACTTGGAAATAAATATTTTTTTCATGATAGTCAATTGCATTAAATTTTATTTTTATTCAATTTATTTAAGGTATTTAAAGTACACTTTCTGAACCGACTAATTATGTCAAAACACAAGAATTTCTCTGATCAAGAGGAAAGGGTCCATCAATTTTGCTGGGAAAGATATATTCACATACCTTTCCGGATTCTTTTACATGCCACAATCAACATGAAACTGATGGCTTTACTTTCCCCTTTGAAGGAAGTTGTGCTATGAATTTTTATCGCTTAAGATAGTGGTTCCTAAAATATGCTCAGCGGCGCCCTAGGACGCTGTGAAATATTCTTATGTTTTCAGTGAAATGTCAGCCCACATGGTTTTAGAATTGGATGATCGATGTGTTGATGCGATGCTAGGAAGGACATCTAACGAACACTGTACAGACCACTAACTGTTTCACTTCTAAATAGAAATACTAGATTGTGTTTGAATTTTAATAGTCTTTTAATAACTTTGGAATGTTCTAGTATAAAACAGTCTAGAAGGTAGATTTTTCTCAGCCTGCTGCGCAAACAGACGTAGGTCTTTCAGTGCATCATTTTAAATTTAGTGAATGGATTTTTCTAGTTATTTATCGAACTTTCTCGGTACTTGTTATTTGTGTGTGTATATATATATATATATATTTTCACTCCTACAATGCTTATTAATGTTCAATAGAAATGTGTACATTTTTAGGAAGATAAGAACGGCTTTTAAAAGTTTACTTGGTCAGAGCACCATTCACTTGGTTCAATCTTCAATAAATCAAGGCCAGCTTCTTATCTTCCTAAAAAGGGATAAATCAAGGCCATGGATATATATATATATCCATGGCCTTGATTTATTGAAGATTGAACCAAGTGAATGGTGCTCTGACCAAGTAAACTTTTAAAAGCCGTTCTTATCTTCCTAAAAATGTACACATTTCTATTGAACATTAATAAGCATTGTAGGAGTGAAAATAAAGCGGATGCATCACAAATTAGTGGTGGGTAAGTGAAGAAGCGGAAATTTCATATATACAACAGTTATTTGTATTTTGGCTTTACATCGACAGATGTTAATGATGAAGATAGACCGCAGTGTTTAGTGTGTATGAAAGTTTTGGCACCAGAATGCATGCATGCAAGCATCCAAGTAAGCTAAAACACCATTTAGAAACCAATCATTGAAACATGGTTCGTAAGCCTCGCGACTATTTCCCCATAAAGTTAAAAGAATTAAAACAAAAGGGTACCTTTTCTCAGCAGATGTCAATACCAAGCTATACTTTTCTGGCATCCTAAAAGGGAGTCGCTAAGTGTAAAAAGCCCCATACTATAGCAGAACAACTAATTATACTGGGTGCTGTAGATTTGGTTAACACTATGATTGGGGAGTCTGCGGGGAAACTGCTTTCAAAGGTGCCTTTGTCTAACAATAATATCAGTCACAGAATCCAGGTAAGGAATTTGGGTTGCAGCTGGATGAGGCCACGGACAGTAATAAGGATGCACATTTTATTTGCTCTGTACAGTTCATAGATGGAAATGACATTGTGGAAGACCTTTTTGGTAAAAGTATCACTGCAAGTACAAAGGCTTAAGACTTGTTCGAGATCCTGGACAGATTTATAGTTGAAAATAATTTGGAGTGGACAAAGTGCGTTGGTGTTTGTACTTATTAGGGTTGTTTGATATCCTACCATTATAGAGGATTGCAGGCGCTTATACGAAGCAAAGCTCAGGATTCACTATGGACCCATAGCATCATTCACGGAGAAGCACTCACATCAAAGCGTTTGAGTCTTCCACTGAATCTAGTCTTAGTCGGAATGTGGTAAACCTTATAAAAACTCGACCAATGAAAGCAAGGTTTTCAAAAAATTGTGTGAGGACTTGTGAGCCGAATGAATACACATCTTTGTTGTACTACTGCTCCTCGCGATGGCTCCCGTGGCAATATATTGTCTTGTACGTTCAAATTATGGCAGGAAATGTACACTTTTCTTGAAGAGGAAAAACACGAGTATGCTTAACACTTCATGGAAACAGACTTTTTGGTAAAACTAGCATTCTTATGTGATATATTTGAAAAGTTAAATGTGTTGCATCTCTCCCAGCAGGGAGACAACATACACATTTTGAAATTGGCAGAGAAGATTTCAGCTTTCATAAAAAAAATTACAGCTATGGAGAAGAAAAATGAACGGAGACGGCAGAAAATATTGTTTCCCCTTGTTATATCAGTTTGTAATCTACAATGAAGTTGATTTCTCTTGCATCATAAAATCTATATGTGAAGAGGACCTATCAGAGCTACAGTAGCCCCATGGCTTCTTTGGTGCTGACTGACATCTGATAAATACATGTTTTTGCAGATCATCTGGTTCGGCGTAGGGATACGTAATTTGGTCTGGTAACTTTTTAAAGCTGTCAGTTGTCAGTCAGCACCAAAGAAGCCATGGGGCCATTGTAGTCAACTGGTTTGAAAAATACTTTCAAGAAGATGATATTGGTAAGTTTGCATGGATCAAGACCCATTCAAGACCAAAGCTCCATCTGAATTTACTTCTGCAGAAGGAGAAAATCTTATTGAGCTGTCTTGTGACAATCCACTGAAGACAAAATTCAACAGAATGGAACTGCCTGACGTTTGGATATAAGTAAAAAAAAGAATATCCGCTGCTAAGTGGTAAAGCTCAGCTAATCTTAATTAAATTTGCGACATATTTGTGCGATGCTGGGTTTTCGGGGGTCCCTGTGATAAAAAACAAGTATTGTTTGAAAATCATTGTGGAACAGGAAATGAGGATGGCTGTGTCCAGTTTGATTCCAAGACTTGAGAAGATGTGCCTTGAACACCCGTACCACTATTTACGACCCAATTATATAAGTTCTGACTTTGGGTGCCGTGAAAAAAAATCCATATACACTGAGGGCACCGTGAACCAAAAAGGTTTGGGAACCACTAGCTTAAGAAACATCTGTTGACCCCAGCTGAGTTTGAAGCCACAAACATGGGTCTTGAGGCGAGCACTTTACCCCAAGACCACAAAGGTAGACATTTATATTTACTATAATGCTGCAAAGAATCATAATTTCAAAGTGTCAAAATATTTAGTGTGAAACTCTGCAATATTAAAAGTATTAGATTTTCTATTTATATCTATATCTATAGTATAAAATATGATGAAACAATTGCAATTTTTTTTTACAGAAAATTCATTTGTTTAAATGATAACTTGAATCCAGATAAAAAGAAAGAAAATACACTACCACGGGCTATCTTGCAAGACTTTTATGAATCATTACTGCCCTCACACTCGTCATTTGAACTTCCTTCTGCATATAGGAATCGTTTTTTGCATATAACAGAACTGAACTCGTGGCATGCACATAGGAATATCATCAAGTTATTACTTTACATCTGCGTCACAGTTCTGGTATTGTTCACCATATACAATTTCCTTTACCTAAAGGTAAGTGTTAAAAACATATACAATCGCTTATGATCGAAACTTGCTAAGTTAAATTAGAAATTTGAGTTCACTTTCACTGTATTTTATATAGTAGTAGTGGAATTTTAATTATATAACGGAGGAGGAAAACGAGAGGGGAAGGGCAGCAACAAAAAAATCTATATAGTTAGTTCTACTCTACTCTCCCCCCAGGTTAATGTTAGACATTTTGATGCTTCTAGAGGCTAGAAGCTATTTGAAGTGGTCCTAATTGGACAGTTTTTGAAAATTATACTCTTTTGAAAGCTTTTTATAGTAGTGTCTACCCTGATTTTATTTTTTTAATTTTGAGAGTATTAGAGGTTATTTGGCATAGTCCTCTAGCAAATTTTTGAAAATTGGATGCTTCTAAAAATTTAACAAGGTTTAGCTTTTTAATTTTACTTTCACTCTAGGCTCGACTGCCGATGACGGTGAGATCAAGGATCAAGGTTCGAATCTTGGTCATTTGTTCTAAGGGTGGTATTTCCTAAATGGTTTTCCAGTTTCCCTCCACACACATGTGGGTATACTTCCTATAAAATCAACCTTCCTTATCCCAAACACCTTGTAATTCAAAATACCATTCATTATGATGTATGAATGGTATTTTGAATTTTTGGAAAGTGTGCACACAGTAGGTACCCATAAAATTGAATTGGGAACAAAAAATTTACTGAATGGGTTTGTCCTTGCAACATCTCTCTTGATATGCAGACGGAGCAGAATATATACTTAACAGGATTGTTAATGGGGATGAATCATGGGTGCATCTTTATCAAACCAAATCAAAGCGCATTTCAATGCAATGAAAACATCCCAGTTCACCTTTAACAAATAAATTTAAGTTGATACCATATGCAGGGAAGGTTATACTTAGTCTTTTCGGATTCTCGGAGAGTACTGTTAGCCCATTTCCAAAAGCAAGGTGAAAATATAAATGTGTCATACTGTGAAGTTGTGTAAAAGCTCCATGTTACTGCTGTCACCATTTTGACACTATATTGGGCATGTGTCTTCTACCTAAACTGTCATCAAGATGGAATGTGTTGACACCTAGTGACAAATTTAATAATTACTAGATTTCGTTTATAGCCATTCCAAATCCCACATCCTTTTATGACCTATTTACTGACTCTCCCTGGTATCTTGTCTTTGATCGCTATGGATTCCAAGCATGAATTTATTTATTTATTTATTTAAACTGGGGCAATTGTGAAACACCAACTTTTCTGTTCATCAGTCTAACTTCTTGGAACCCAGGGCATAGAAAACTTTGTAATATTTCTCCCAAAATGAATTCTTTAATGTTTGTGATCTGTTGGAACAGTTGGGGCTTTAATGTTCAATATTTCTCGCCTGCTAATAGTCATTATGTCATTGCCATAACAATTGTATTATTTATCTCTGAACTTCATTGGAGAAACATGTTTTTAACATCTTCACCATGAGACCGAGTTTCTAACTGCACACCAGTTTGAAACAATAACCTTAGTTATAATCACAATATCACGTATCGAGCTGGCTACCTTTGTGCATCAGTTTTGTCATAAAGATTAATTAAATGCCCCCAAATAACTTATGCATTATAGCCTTGAAAGCCATAACCCCTTGATGTACTTTGACGAGCAGGGCTCTCACATTATGTTCTTGCTTATACTTCAGAGATGGCAGGAGCTGTGTGAATAAAACTTGGTGGCTTTATTCCTTATATTTCAGACAAACGTTTAGTTTATTTTTGTGGTTTTTTTTTCTTATTTCTTTCATGAATTGCAGGTGTTAATGCCATTGATGGCAGGAGTGTTATAAATATAACTTAAAAGTTTTATTTATTATTTTTCTAACTTTTTTCCCCACCATGAGTAGCAGGTGTTACTTCCATAGACGGCATTTACTCAATTATAAGTACACAAGCTATGAAATGGCATCGACTAGTAAACAGAAAGTTTTCTCAGCCTAAAAACTGGCTAACTGGTGAATAAATGACGTAGATTTTTTTGATGACTATGGTAGTGAAAAATGTAGAACTAACTGAAGGTGTCAGTAGCAATAATAATAATAATAATAATAATAATAATATAGACAGGCCCTCTTTTGACAGTAGTGATTCAGACAATCAAACAAATGTAAACAAAGAAAAAACATTGAACAAAAAAACACTTTATGGGGTAAATCAACACAATTCTTTAATTCTTTATAAAAACAATTGAATGTTATGTATAAATTTGATTTTTCTTGAACAAAGAATATACAGTCCAGAAAAGTAATCTTTGCCCATAATAGTTAAAAACACGCAGTGTGGAAGAAGGGGGAGAGATATAAACTGAAGGACATGGGGGGAACAATATAAGTGGGAGGGGAGTTAAATAAGTAAAATAAAATGACAAAGGAAAGAAAACGGGATAAATAAATTCTGAAGGGAAGTGCTAGGAGAGAGGGGTGATATTGGGGGTATATTGAGGGGAAAATGGAGGAAGAATGTAAATGGGAGTAGGAGGGAGGAGAAAAAAATTATAATTTAGCTTGACAAAAAATGCTGATTAGGGCATCGAAATTGCAAATATATTATAGAAGTTATATCAGTTAAACTAAACTTGTGCATAAAGTATTTTGGCATGAATTTAAATGGCAATCCTGGTGTAAAATATAGCCAGGTTGAATGGTTAAGTTACGGGGTTAATTTTCAATCACCCCTTATGTATATACATGCACACACAAAACAAATTAACACACAAAAACATGACTAAAAATTTAAACTAACATTTAATGGGAACTCTTAAGTATTTTCTCATATTTTCAATCACTCAAAATCTCATTAAGGAAAATAGGCACCAAATTACTCTTTTAAATTAAACATTGAAAAAAAGATACCCCAAAAATTTAATAATTATGTGGTTTTTTTTGGTGTACTTTGAAACCTGCAAATTTCTGAAACATTTGTAGGCTTTGCCCTTTTATCCTCTTTTCAATGTTTAATTCAAAATCTCATTAGTGAACTAGTCATGGATAGTTTTTGTATTTTGTAGTACCTTAGAAGATTGTGGTGAAATGTATCTTTGATATTGATAAATACCTTAGCACATAAAAGGTTCTCTCTATACAGACACATTTTTCAAATATGTCATAGAAAAGGTTTGTTAACATGGTTTTAATATATTACTTTTTTTTTCAGTGCTGGCCGAGAAGGAAAAAACACTATCAATCAAAACGTTATAAATTTGATGTTTGAAAAGAAAGTGATTGTTACGTTAGTTGTTTTAATGTTTATTTATGCATTATATTATTTCCTTCCAACATGTTTAGGCAAGTATATTTTATATAACTCACTAGATTTATATCAAACATTTTTACCCCAAAAAAATAAGGACCATCGTTAAACTTTAACTTGATAACATTTTTTGGTGTATTTTTGCTACTAAACGGTACCTGAAAGCTGTTGATTTGTTCTTTGAAACTAATGCCAGTGAATTTTATTTTGTAAATTTACCCTTGACTATGTTAGAGGATTAAACAGCAATATCAATTGATTTTTTACAAATAGTTACACACATGTTAATAGTGAAAAAAACAATTTCAATATAAATTGGGTGTGGAGGGTCATCAACCTAATTTTATATTAATCTTTTGTCAATGTAAATCTTTTGTTATTATCTGGTATCAATACTTGTGATAGCTGGTCCATTCCAAGAATAACTGGCTGAACTTGGGAGGAAGTCCAGCCTTTAGATAAGTCCTGTGCATTAACATACATACATAATGTTACCACACAGTTATACCACCTCCTTTTCTCCAAGTTGAAACTTAGGAGCCATATATAAATAAAGTTACTGGCTGTTATAACATAGATAACATGATTTCTTTGCACAATTTACAGAAAGTATTGAAATGTTTATGCAGCCCTAAAAATAGAAGCCATAATAAATTAACTATTAATTATGTATGATAATGTTTCCAAAAAAACTTTGGTTAGAAGATTAGCGGCGGCGGCGGTGGTGATGGAACTATGTGGGAGAGCAGAATAGAAAATGTTGCTGGAGTCGCCAGGTTGAATTGAATGGTCACAACCCTTAGGTCGTTGTGGGAATTGTATCTGATCAACTGTGGAGAAACAAATTGAGGGAATGAGAGAGGGGGGGGGGGACGAGCGTGTGGTTTGACCCTGTGGAGACTTTATTATTGCAAGGGGAAGTAAAGGGAGCTATTTAAGGGAGTGGGGTGGTGAAAAAGGTGATTATACAGGATACATAGGTTATCAGAGAATGGGTGGTAGCCTAGGGGCTTAGGGTTCAAGTAACAGGGGTGGGTGGTAAGATGAGGGCGCTGAAATTTCAGGCTCACAGGCATGGCTCTTCTTTTCATTTATACCCATGCATTTATCATCTCACATGTAGTAACTGAAGAAATTGTCAAGGAAATAATTGAAGGGGTGGCCCTTCATTGAGATGAGGTGCAGTGAATGGGGTACGTGGGGAGGGTATGCAAAGTGACCAAAAGCTAATTTGGCCGGTAGCCCAGGCTACAATGGACTTTTAATGGTCAGGGAAGAGTGGTCTTCAGTGTGAATAAATGGAGGAAAGTATACATTACAGAAACAAGTGATGAGGGTGAAGGGGATAGCTAGGGTGTGCTCATTGCTTTAGGGGGGGGGGGGGGGTTTAAAAGNGGGGGGGTGTTTAAAAGAATTTAATTGCATCTTTGTGTAGGGTTGCGCATATAAACACTTTGTATTCCAATACTCTTATTTCTGTGCACTATGAACTTTGTTTTTTATGATCTAATACATCTTTTAATACTGCTTCATCACTAGAGCCAAGGCTTGCCACTAATTACTTATTGTATAGAACAATATGCGAAACTAGCATGCATCTAAACTATTAGTTTGTATTCATGTATCAAAATAAATTTACGAGTGTAAATTATACAAAACACTAGAAACAATTTGAAACACACTGCTTTAAATAATTAGTATTTTTCAATCATTTTAGCATTCTTTTGCACTTTTAGTTTTTAATCCTGACTATGACAGACCTATGTCAATATTACCCAACCTAACAAAACAGAACTTTCAATTTGTAGAATCATGGAAGGTTAGGCGTCACTCTCCCAAGTGACTGGACTTCCGATGATGGGGAGATCGGGGTTTGAATTCTAGTGATAACTTTCTTTGTACTTTTATAAATGCCTTGTGTACTTTAATTTATTAATTATTTACTGTTGATTCAGCTGATAGCTTACATATTCGAGTGACCCAAGCTGTTACAGAGATATATTCCTTGGCTTAAACTCAAATTTTGGAATATATGCTTATATATCTCCCATCCCCTATGTCTTAAGACCTGTCTGGGCTATACACACTTGTAATTAATACTCAACGGGTGTAAAGATGGTGAAGGTAGAGTTTAGAGAAAGTGTAATTATATTTGTGCGGTGGAAGAGTGATAATCCGTTTAGGAAAATAAACTCGTTAAATCCTCCCGGGATTTGAATGCAGACCTTGCCGTGAACAGCAAACCAGACTAGAGGAACTTGACGTTAAGTCCGTGTACCCAACGATGCGTGTGATGAGTCCCACAATAGTATTTTAAAATTATTTTAAAATAACTAATATGACATTCTATTGGAGCAATTGGAAAAGATAGAAAAATTACACATGAACAGGGATTTGAACCCTGATAATTCAGCTCTAATCGCTAACTGCTGTACCTATTAAACTATTCGGGATCTCCTTGTCTGTTCCATCACCACACAAAACTCCATGCCTACTGGTGTAGATAAATACCAGCACTTGTTACACGTAAACTCTAATTATTTAGTAAATAATATAGGTATTTCGTAAGTGTAATTTGCTATTTTGATTGTATTTATATTATACTAATATTACCAATGTATAATTGCTATTTTTCATCGTGTGTCTGGAATAATATTTTAGTAATGAACAAATTAAAATATTAAAATATTTGTAAAGTTATTGATCTAATAAAATTGTATTTACTATTTTATTAATTTTGTAATCTAATGCATATTCACAGTTCTAGCATGGTATAGTTTCTAGGAGACTTTAGGTCATCACTTCAATATATTTTTTTTAGTACCGCGTCTTATTATTTTACCTATTGTGTGTAACAACTTGTCTCATCTACACACATTTAAATGCACTAATAGGGTATATAAAATAGTAAGGTAAAATTTAGAGACATTGTAACCACATTTGTGTGGAAGTATTATGGGAAACATTATAAACAAAATACACTCTTTGTAGGCACACCCGGGCAGGATTTCAATGAAAGACCAGGCCACTTGACAACTGCATTGCCTTCTATTTGGGACAATCTTAGGTTCTTGCCCCTAATAGCCCTCGTCAAGGCTTTGTACACCTTTGGACTCTGACCCCTTTCAATACAGAGGTGATTGATTGCTACCTGCGATAAAGGTTTCAGAGGATTATAGCTTTTTTTCTTTGCTTGCTAACTCAGCCTCACTCTTTGGATGGGTGAAGGACAGAGGGGTGGGCTCTAAAGTGCTGATAGCTTTGGAAACACTGTAGGGCTGACTCAAATGCAGAGACAAGGTAAAACTCAATTGGTTTCTTCTGATACTGTAAATTAGGGGCTGGCACTGATGCGACTCTTCACTTCCAATGACCATTGACTGGGCCCTTAATGGATTGCTTTTATTCTATTGATTTATGAATTTTTTTTAGACAGTACAGTTTTTAGAGATCAAATCTTATGGGTGTTGTGCCTTTGTTTACATCAGGATAAGTCTTATAACCAACAAACTGTTCAATAAAAGCATATCATAAAAAAATCTTTCCAACTTTTGTATTTATGTAATTTAACTGAAATTGGCTCTAGTACGTTTAATTACTGTTGCAGATTTATTTCATACACTGATTGGGCTTATAGAATAATGTGGGGGTGAAAATAATTATTTATAATTCACATTTTTTTTAAATGCAATTTATAAAAACACTACCAAACCACCATGATATACAATATAAATTACTTTCAAGAAAAGAAAATCAATAGCAATTACATTAAAGAGTTGTGGCACAAGTTTCTTAGTCTTGTTTACAAGGGAGTAGAGCATTGACTGATCAGTTAGTCAAAACATTTAAACACACATTGAAATGAAATTGTTCACTAAAAACAACTAATAAGTAGGGCAAAGTTAGCGTTTTTAATTTGTTTGTCAAAAGTAAATTTACAGAGGCTGTTCTATAAAGAGTAATCATGTTTTAAAAAACAACATACATTATAATCGTGTTACATGATAGTGCACAAATCCATTTTGCTTTACCTAAACATTTGCAGAGGTCTATCTCACAGCATGATGGAGGCACCAACAAACCTCACTTTCATTTCAGCTACGCAATTGAGATCAAGTAAGGAACCATATACTCCCCTGAAATGTAGCTATCACTGTCGAAAATCCTTTAGCTGAAGCATATAACATGTTGCTGGAGGTATTTGGCGAATCTTTTCTACCAAACAACACACAGCAAAGGAGTAATAAAATATATAAAGATGGAAGAGATTCAATCACAAAGAAAGGTGGTTCTGATGCTCCATCCATTACCACTGCTGTCATTGTAAGAGAGGATCGTCATGTAAATGTGAGAATATCAACCTGTAGCAACTTTGGTTTTAAAACCACTCATGCCTGATTAACAAGTATGATTGGTGGTTCGCCTAGAATTGAAAATCGGGTTTATTAAGATGGTGAAGAGTTCCTCCGCGAAGTGATAACTCCTGATAAGACCTATCTTCACAATTTCCAACCTAAGAGTAAACACAGAGGGTTTCAATGGTCCTCTACACCAAAGAAAATCAAAATGATGGCTTCTGCAGTAAAGGTTATATCCTCCGACATTATTAGCATGGTTTATCTGCTTGTTGTGACAAGTCATAAAACTGACGAGTCAGTATTACACATGTGTACTCCATATTTTGTAAAATCACATCAGCGGAAAACACCTTAGCTCAACAGGTAGCATGTCTTTCTACTGAGCTAAGGGTCCCAGGTTCGATTACCGGCATGGCCGAAAAACTTATCATTGGTTAAATGATGGTTTACTCTTTGATACGGCAGGGAACTGGATGTTCTGATCCTGTTTTAGTCTTGAGAGTATAAGGAATATGAAGCTGCAAGAGCCCTAGCAAGCTGGTAATGGAAAATATGTCTGACCCAGATCACAGCCTGGAAACAGAAATAGATTTAAAAATCAGCAGTGGAAACAACAGCTGCAAGTAGGTAGCTGGCTGATGCACATTGCTTGTGATACCGCCAGACCTTACACCCTGTGAATTACCTATTCCTTCAATTGAAGTAGCAGCTATGGGGTAGAAATTTACAGTTGTCGGAGCAAGTTGTGAAGGTGGTAGAGGGGTTTCTGAAAGGGATGTAATGCATTGAAGTGAACAAGGACTAATTTGAAAAGGACCATCAAAATGTCAAATGATTAATAAACATTGAAAACAGGATAGGAGGGCAAGGCCTACACACTTAAGGAAAATGTGGGCCTTCAAGTTCACAATTAAAACATAACATGCATTACAGTAACTTTCAGCGCACATCAGGCTTCTTCTTAAGCAGAAGATCTCTAATTGTAAACTTTGACTACTACATTTTCCTGATAATTGTGTAGACCTTGTCCTTTCACCCTCCTTTCGATGTTTGTTAAATACAGTCATTGAAAAAAATGTATGATAACTTTTTATATAATAGCCCTCATATTTTGTATAGATTTATTTATGTTTAAGTTACTACAGTAATCACTTACAAGAAGCAGTAGTAAAGTAATAAACTTGACACTGCAATTACATTTTATTTGTAATAAGAGTCAAATTTATATAATTTGTTTTTCTCACTTATGTAAAATAAAAGTCATGTGTACAAGTATTTTTATTGCCAACGTTTCTTTTAAATAATCTAAAACAGATTGATCTATTTATCAGTAGTTTCAAATCTCGAACTCAAAACTAAATTGTCATGAAACTTATGTTTCAACTTTGTTGTAAAAAGTAGTTATGTACACTTCATTAACCCTGAGTTGCTTATCTTGAATAGTTCCACTATGGTGCTGCTTATAAGATAGGGTCATAGTGTAACACATCAAGGTAATCTTGCTACCTTTCAGGTTAAACAGTGTGTGGATTTAATCATACTATGGATTCACACATTCACCTAAAAACAAGTGCAGAACAGAAACGGGGTTACATGACGAGCTCTAATCCAAGCACAAGATTTCCGCCTCATTTGCGCGAGCTGTGCTGCTAAATTTCAACTTATCTCTACTTTGTCCACTCTGCCCGAGATGTTAAGCACAGGAAAGTCAATCAAATCTCAAACTTAACCATCTCAAATCAGTGCATATGTGCATTCCACGACACATGCCCTGTACAGCCAGAAGCAAGCAGACAGCTTCTTTGGCGGTTGTGAGGAGATTTGAAAAACCCGTTAATAGAAGGCATGTGTATTTGGTTTATTGGATTGTGCCATGACACAGCATTATAATTTGAAAACACACATCGGAAGAATGATTTAAAAGATATGTTTATCACTTGAAAATAAAATATATTGATAATCAACTGTTTAAATTTGACCATTGCAATGTATCATGGGTCAACACAGTGTGAGAGTTACTGCACCACTCAAGCAGATTTTGTTCTCTATTTTCAGAGAATGTGTGAATCAAGCTTTACCCTGCAATTCTAAGATATGAATAGATTCTAAACTCTTAAATAAGTTTTAAAAAAAGTATTGTAGATTTTTAAAAAACATTTAAAAACAAAGAATGTACTCAGAGAAAACAATTTTTACAGTATTTCCTCTAATATAATAACTTTTTTTATTACAGTCGATTAAAAGAGAATGACTAAAAAAGAACTTCCATCTTGTTCAAATATTACAAATAACTAATATTCGCAAGTTGATTTTATTCATGGTTTTGGTTAATCATAAAAACGTGAAAACGCATATTAATCTTATTCAAAATTGTGTGTCACAATCTCAAAAATAAACGCAGCCTAAGCAATAAATTTGAAAATTAAACTTGACACTGAATAATTATGTACAAGCAAAACCCTAAAGCATGAAGCCAATTACTTTATTAATTACAAAAATACTTAAACATTTTGCTCCTAAGTAGTATTTCTGCCAGTCAACTATATTGTCCCTAATTTAAGAGAACAAAATATGTTAAGTTCATATATAATTTTCTTTTAAGCTTTTCAAATTAGTAATCTAATTCTATCCAGTAAAAACATACATCTGAAATCTCCATTTGTATGTTGTAGCAGCTACAAAGTTAAACATAATTGCTTTGTATGAAAATGAGTTTGATATGATTGTAGTAAGTTAGCAAAATTAAATCAGAATTCAGTGGCTACGTTGTGGTTTTAGGAACATTCAGAGACAAGAAATGTTTTGAGCTAAGACAAAGTGGAAGCTTTTCTTGAACATATAAATTTCTTTATTTAGATACAGCCCCTGGCATTCTTTAGTGATATCACAGTTTACAGCTAAAGTATGTTTGAAAATTTCTTAAATGTTCAGGTTGATATTTAACTAATAAATTATTCTCACTTTAAACACACAATTTTTCATGGAAATTTTTATTACATATTTCTAAAAATATTTTTGGTGTTTGTACATACCTGCAGATAAACAGAAATTAAGATAAAGTTCATAGATGTAAAAAATACCGCAGTTCTTTGTGCCTTTTTGTTAAATGTATATTAAAAAGGAATTTTTTAATCAATTTTACTAACTGCTTTAAGATTTTTACTATAACATTGGCAAGTCCTAAATAAACAAAAACATTTAGTGTTTAATCTGCATGGTTGTATTTCCCAAATAATAAGCATCATTCAAAGTTTTCATTAAAATCTATTAAAGACAAATACTTTTGAGGCCCATTCACATAGGTGCTAAAACTTGTGTTGACCTTAAAAAATAAAAACCACCCACATGAAAGTTGTTGTCCCCTCCCCTATTTTAATTTTTCCCTCAATGTGTATATTTTATGACATATTGCAGGGTTTCTTTAACAAAAAAAGGTAAAAAAATTTGGAGATTTATCAGTCAGGATACAATAGGTTTAGGATTTACAATATCAAGGTTGATACATTTTTGTTTTAAGTTTTGTATTTTACTTTTTTTTCACAAGTTTTTATGAAAAAGTAATAATAATTTTCCCAGTGTATTATATCCAAAGCTTTAGATAAAATTATTATTTTGGTTCGCTTTGTAAAATTACATACATTGTCTACAAAACTAATAGTTTACACTGGGTTATGCTCTTCACTGTGTATATTAAAGTTTATTTCAAAAATATCTCAAAATTCCAATAACTTTAAAAATGTCCATAACTTTTCTCAGTCACACCCTTGTCTTTTCATATATCAACCCTTAATAACAGTAAAAATAACCTGCTTCCATGGTTGTTTGGTTTAAGGTGCTACTCTTGCAATGGACTAGACAACCAGAGACAGGGTGAGATCTCGGTCAGGTGCATTGAGGGTGGTTTTCCACTTTCCCTCTAGGCAAATATGGGTGCACTTCCTTTAATTAAACCTCACTTATCCCTAACACACTAGTGTAATTAGTACATGGGCGTATAGCCTAAGGGTCTAGTAAAACGCTGTGCTAAAAAAAGTAACAATAAAATATTTTGAAGATTCATAAATTTGAAAAATTACACCAGGACACAGGAATTAAATATCATACTTGATATGACTACATCTGTAACTAAAATATAATTTTCTTCTTCTAAGCTTCGCTAATGATGTACAATTAACTGTACAAATGTTTGCTTATCTCAATCTTTTGAAAAGAGCTAATATTAAAAGTGATTAGAAATTTTGGGGTTTTCATTTTTTATATGTATATTTTCCAATGGACACAAGACACTTATTACTTAAATAAAAATAAATAACACATTCATACATGAACTCTATGGGGAAAAGGTCCAGCAACACAGTTCTGTGCTCTTTCTACCTCACTTTGTATATCTTCTAATCTTTGGTAAATTGTCCGAAAATCAGGACGTAGAGAAGGTTTACGATTCCAGCACAGTTTCATTAACTCATAAACAGATTTAGGAGTGTTTTCAGGACAATGTAGTACGTTACCTTCTTTGATGTATTTGACAACTTCTTCATGAGTCATTCCATAATAAGGCTGTAAAGCAAATGAGAATATTTCCCACAAGCATACTCCAAATGCCCATACATCTGATTCCACTGTGTACTTATTATACAAAATACTTTCAAGAGGCATCCACCGCACTGGAATGGCATCATGCTCATCACCTTTGTAATAATCTTGAAGGTAAATCTTTTGTGAAAGACCAAAGTCTGCTATTTTCACAACCATTTCATCATCAATAAGACAATTACGCGTAGCAAGGTCACGATGAACAAATTTACGATCTGAAAGATAAACCATTCCTGCTGCAACTTGTCTCGCTATGTTTACTAAGTCCACATGCTTCAATTGAACATCCTTGAACATATCACCATCTCCTTCAGAGCTATGAACAATGTAATTACTAGGGGAACACGAGCGTAAAAATTCATTCAAATCTCCACGGCCCATGTATTCAAATAGTAGGCACATTGGGCGTCCAATTGCACACACACCAAGGAGTTTGACTATGTTTTCATGGTCAAACTCTGCTAGTAGACAAGCTTCACGCTCAAAATCTACTTGTAGATCTTCTGAGGCTTCATCCTTTAACATCTTGACAGCTACCATTGTGAATTCCTCTCCTTTTACAAGACTAGGTGCTTTTGCCTGGTAAAACAAAATAGAAAAAATAAATTGACAGTTTAACTTTTATAATACTATTATTTACTATGACCCAAAGTGTCTTAGCACTGTTACCAATCCTCTATGCCTTTAACCATAGCTGAAATGGGAACAGGCACATGGTTCAAAGTTTACTGTAATCATTAAGTTTTAGGCACTAGTATCCAAACTTTGTTCATAATATGGTGATTTAGCTCAGCTCATTTAATGCTAAAACAAACAACTGAATCAAATAGTCAACTTAAGTAATGTTACACTATTTAAGTACATTACCATTATTTACAAGCAAGAATTTAAATTCTTATCGACAATGTTTTAGCTAAGATATGGGGTAATATATATTTATTTTGCTTTGGTTTTAAAAATTGCTACTAAAAACTAAAAACACACATAAAATAAGGAGAAGGGAATAAAAATAATAAACCAGAAGATATAACCTTACTATAAATATGTATTACTCCTTACCAATTAAACATGAATTAAATGTAATTTTCTATCAGACCAAATAAGTGTATGTTTCTTTAAAGGAAATAACACACACTTCATCCTAAAGAATGCAAGTTAAAAAAATAAATTGTTGTAAATTAACACATTTTCTAAATGTAATATTAAAATAAAGAAGAGATTGAATTATAGAAAGAAAAAATTGGTGTGTGTGTGTATATATTTTATTTTAATTCATATAAAATATTGGATATGTAAGGCATATGTAAGACTTTGCCCATTTAAGTATAACATGCTAAAAGCTTTATAGGCTTGGTGTTACACAGAATTAAGTTTTTACTAACAAACACAGGTATCTATTTTTCTGTTGTTTCCACTCCAGGTAGATGATCCACGTAAATTTGAATTTCCCAAGTTTGATGGCTTAATGAGCACAACTGGACAGTTGTTTGTAATGATTATTTCTCTATAAACATCTACCACAACGGTTACTGGCAATTTATTCTAAGATATATATATATATATAGTAGAAGACGGTAACTTAGAGAAAATACACACACATTACCAAGCAAAGTGAATGAGAAATTTATTTGTGGTGAATCAGCCGTTACTACACTTAGTCAAGATTCAAAACCTAGACCTCCACATCAAAAGTGTTTAAGTGCAATGCAATTCTAACTTGTTAGACCACATACACATGCACGCACACACACACATATACATACACACCTAATCAAGCTGTTCCCTTTTGGGGTAGGCAAGAACCTGTATATATAGCTAAAACAAACAACAAATCTGTATTCAAACCATCCTCACAAACATTCTCCACACTTTCCTATCCATGCATACTACCTTCGCTTCAAGAACGACCATAAACTTAGTCATGCATGCTCTTTTATTCTTAAAAATCTTAAATGCCTTTCTTTTTTAACACATTTGTCTACCACATTTAACCACATCTTACATGGCCTGTCCTTTCCTTTTGATCAACACACTCTACCTTCATATATTTGTTCCGTAACTCACTTCATACTTATCCTCTCAACATGCGCAAACTAACGTAAGATGCCTCTTTCACAATTACCTATTTTATTCCCTCTCAAACCACAATCCTTCAGTACCCATTCATTACTGATTGTCTATATGGATTTTTCCACATTCATTTCTTAGATATCTCATTCCAACCACATTCACCTTTCTCTCATGTTTATCCTGACAAACGCATGCTTCACATCTATAAAACAATGTTGGCGTTAACTTACTTTAATATAGTGACATTTTTGCCTCTTTCAATACTACTTCATTCTTTGCAATAGTTCTCATACATCTAACTACTCTCCGAGATGCGTTCACCTGTCTGTCGATTTCACTATCTCTCCCTCCATTTAGGACATTCTGACCAGATAATCATCATCCACTTGTTCTAACAATTTTCCACGTATACTAAGTTGACAATCATTTCCTGATCCCACCTAATAAAAAACTCTTAGTTATGGAGACATTTATGTAAAAATCCATTTTGCCTGTTGCCAAATTCAAATGATTTAATGCATTATGAAAGAAACTTGCATTCTCAACCATTAATACCGACGGCATCATCTGCATATAACAACACTCTTATAACATTCACAATGCCCATTTGTACACTAACCGCATCCTCACAAGCATCCACTCTTATCCATGAATACATTACACAACAATGAAGACATAACACAACCTTGTCTAACAACCTATTCGATGTCAAAACATTTGCTCAAAGCTTCATCCGCCCTAACACACCTTTTATT
Organism: Timema poppense; assembly: GCA_902141375.1. Classification (NCBI taxonomy): domain Eukaryota; kingdom Metazoa; phylum Arthropoda; class Insecta; order Phasmatodea; family Timematidae; genus Timema; species Timema poppense. The sequence continues at coordinate 21,937 of CABFOV010001819.1, read as the reverse complement.
ACCTACCATCACACACCACCACAATTGCATTCAATAACCATACTTCCACATCATACTCTCTAAGAATAATTCCATAAAATACTCCTATTCACCTAGTCGTAAACTTTCTGCATATCAACAAATACACAATAAATGTCTTTCTTTACTGCCATACATTTCTTTTCTTAATCATGTGATGCAATGCTAATATCTGGTTCGTGTAACCTCTACCTGGCATGAAACCACATTGCATATCCCTAATCTTGTCCACAGGTTTTTCACGCACCTTCTAAATTAGAACTCTCTCAAAAACTTTGCCTGGAATACTCAACAAATTAATTGGCCTAAAATTCTTATATTCACTCAAACTGCCTTTGCCAATAAACAAAGGAATTATGACAGCATTCTTCCAATGATTAGGAACATTCGAAATCCCAGCACACACAGTGAACAGCTCACATAATCTGGCAAGTATTATCATGCCATTATATAACCCTTTCATAGCTTTTAACAATTCAGCATCATATATTCTTTCACTCATTATAATATTTTAACTATTTTCTGCCACTTTGTTTAAGTTTTGACCACACAATTGCTCAAAATACTCCCTCCAACACTCTCTTAAACTGTTTTCTTCCCAGATCATATCAACACATTCATTCTGAATGGCATAGGTCTTTCCTTGTACTCCTTGTTTTGTTCTCTTTATTCCCTTCCAGAACAACTTCTTATGTCCTTTAAAATCATTCTGCATTCTTTCTCCTTTTAATCTCATTTATTCTTTACTATCCTTTACTACTTAATTTGCATTCATCCTTTTCACTTTGTATATGTTCCACAACCTCTTATGTTCTGTTTCAATATTCACAACATTAATTCTATTGTGAGTCTTTCTTTTCTCTAGTAGCTGCTTTCACCTGTTCATTCCACCATTCATCTCTTTTTAAGTTTCTCACCACCGCAGATCCACATACATTTTCACACACTTAACTACAACCTCTTATTCTGTTATAAGCACTTCCTTTCCATATTATGGGTATTTATTTCGACAACCCATTCATGCTCTTGAAAAAATAAATTTTCACCCAGTAATCGTTCATATTGCGCTCTCACACTTTTATCCTGCAACTTTTCCACTTTCACTTAATACTCTTGCTCTGCTAACTCATAAAATACCTACCTAATTCAACTAACGGACAGTGTACCTGGTTATGAGTCTAGAGGTCCAGGGTGTGATTCTTGGCTGGTACCTTAGGTATTTTTCTCGAAAGGGGAACTATCCCAATGATCACCAGGGTTTAGTTAGTTAGGTTTAAGTATTTTCATTGGTTCCAAACCCTCATACTATCACCATCACCTCATCGGGACATAGAATGAGCTTCCATGGAAAGAATAGATATTTAGTACATTAGGGCATTCCCAGGGCAACGGTACTTTAGGTATTTTTCTCGAAAGGGGAACTATCCCAACAGTCACCAGGGTTTGGTTAATTAGGCTTAAGTTAAGTTAAGTGTTTCCACTGGTTACACACCTTCATACTAACTTTCACCATCACCTCATCTCATCAGGACATAGAAAGAGCCTCCACAGAAAGGATATATATTAAGTACAGTGAGGCGTCCTCTGGGCAATGGTAATTAGTAATGGTTAATATATAAACAAACTGGACTACTAATGAGATAGCCCAGATGCACAATATGCTAGAAAGTGATCCATTTCACATTCAGCTCCATGCACAGCCTTAGTATTCTCTACTAAACTTCTAAGGCTCTCATCATACACCACAAAATCAAACATTTTAGAACCACCCCTTTTCCATGCTTATAAGTGAATATATTTGTGCTTAAATCATGTGTTTAACACAAACCTTTTACCAAACACAGATTCAATAACTCATCACCATACTTTCCTTACACATTCTCTTGGTGTCCACCCATCCATATCTCCTAGCAAGATAAATCTTTCGTTTACATGCATTGAATACGTCATTTATCTAATTCCAAAACCATATTCTCACATTCTCGTCCTCACCCTCCGCTGGAGCATAATCAGCAACCAACATAATTCTATTAATGCTTATTTTCATACATACCCAAAGAAATCTAGATGACACCAACTCATACCTTCTCATAAATAGCTTCGCTGTTGTGCTTGGTATTAAACCTACTCCCTGACTTTGCCTTACTTATTCATACACATTTGACTAGTGCCAGGCTACTATCACTCGTCATAAAAACAGCTTTCCCTTTCTGCTTGGTTTCACATACACACAGAATATCACCTTTCTTCCAATCATTTCCTCTAACAGTTCATTCACTTTACCACACACTCCTCCCACATTACACATTCCAATAGTCCATGTTCTCGACAGCTTGTCAACAGATGGGTCCTTCAGTTTTAACCTTACCTGCCCATCATAGCTTTAGTCATCCGAGGATAATATTTTACAGTTTCTTGTAGTAATCAGTTTAGAGTAGACCAGGTTACTAGCCTTGATCCAACCCACACCCATAACAGTATTTGAACTGTTCTACAAACCAATGTCCCTACTATAGAGACTGCCTTGCCAGCCAGTATACTGTTGCCCAATCACTACCACTAAAAAGTAAGGCAGTGCACCGACACACTAGGACACCACTGTAGATATTTTAATATTATGGTTAAATCATTAGCATGAAATATAAAGAACATATTCAAATTTAATGTCCGATAATGTGTTAAGTGTTTCAAATATAATTTTTCATATTTTAAAATGGAAGCAATTATAAATATTTATAATTGTAATGTACTAAAACCTTAATAAATAATTCCATACCTGAAATACTCGGCCAAATGCTCCTTGGCCAAGATCACGAATATATATTATGTCATTTCTTGGAAATTCTAGTTTTTCAAGTTTAGGGTTTAGTGCAGCTCCTGTCCTATGATATGCCATATTACTTGGCAGTTTGTCCAAATCTATATTAACTTCCTGAAAGTTTAAACCAATGATATACAATCATCAACGAGTAAATTTATTTTATGAGGTTATGATCAAAATTTTCAATATGAAATCAGCAAGTTTCATGTGCGTTATTTACTAATAAATGAAGCTTGTGGCCGAATAAGAGTCTATGTTACATTTGGTAAGTTTTGAGCAAACACATTTTCAAACTTTTGAGAGTCTGTGGCATCCAAGCATATCACATAGACCCTTTTTCCAAAGTACAATGAAAACACTTTAGTGCAATATTTTTTCACCTTAAAATATTGTCATCTGATAAATAACATAAAATAGGCCCATTCCGGGTGCCAGGTTTGCATGAATAATGAGGCCAGGATGAAGACAATGTCATGCTTTTTTTTTCACATTCTAAATACTCTCTAACACAATACTTTACTATAGTTTTATTTTAACATAGGAAAATGAAAATATATTGTACACTAATGCAATATATTGTTTTGTCACCAACTAAAATATTCAAACAAGAATAACCAATAGTAACTAATAATAAAGTGCTCCTGGCTTATTGAAGACAATATCTTCAGAGCCATTGAAAAAGGAAATTAAAAAAAAACTAATAATAGATAATGCCAAAACATTAATTTTTTGAGTCTGAAACAGCTAATATATTGTCTAAGTTTGTTTAATCACTGGGCAGCAACAAATGGGGATATTAATGCACTCACGTTTTAATAGAAGCAAAACAGTACCACAAAGTACTGAACTTTTTGTCTACAAGTAAAGGAAACATGCTGGAAAAATATAACAGCCTGCTCGGGGTATCAAGCCAAGGGCCTCGGGTTTGATTCCCATGTCCAGATGTCATTTTTTAATTTAAAGAATATTATTTTTAGATGTGGTTACAATAATGTTTAATACAACAGCTTGGCTATTTAATCCATCTTAATGTGCAAATCTGTACAGGTGCCAATGTACTAGTGGCAGCATAAAACCTTCCTGAATTATCTGATAGCTCGTGATCTTAATTTATCACATATTACATACTTGACAAGTCCTGCACATCCATCATAGAATATGCCTTAAAATATGAGTAGAAAACAATCATATGGACGGGACGATTCCTGGATAGCTCAGTGGTTATAACATTGACGTACCATGGCAAAAGTCCCAAGTTCGATTCGCATGTCCAATTTCAATTAAAAGAATATGATATTTAGATGCGACTACAACCATAATTAACGAATATAATAGCTTGACTATTTAATCCATAATCGTTCAGGTCTAAATATATTAAACCCAAACTCGCCTCAGGAGGGAGATGAACTCCTTCCTTGGCTGCCTGGTCCACCAGTTCATTAGATAATATGCGGTGTTGTTGCTTTTGGAAAAATGAAATGATCAAGATGGTATCGAGGTAGGTGGCATCTTCCAGGGAGAAACTTGACCTGAAGAGATGTTGATAGCCTTTGAAAGGACTAGCCCACACATGTCAAAAACCGATAACATACAAATCTCCACTGGCTTTGTACTCTGCCATTTCGTTTCAAACAAGACACAATTGGGCGGTTAGAACACAGGATGATAAGCAACATGCCTTGGCATTCAATGGAGCTTTCACACGTAAGCTGCTAAAAGGTAGGACAACCGGTAAGAAATGGCACAGATGCTGATTGGACTGGTACAAAAAGCACAATTATCCAGTTGGATGCCTGCATGGTAAACACTATCTAGAATATTTAAACACCGAAGGTTGAGCGGAGCCATATAAAATACTGCTATAGTCTAGCTTAAATCTTATAAAGGCACCCCAAGAGGGACCACTATATATTTTAAACAAATTAAGGGCTTTGACACTCCTTTCAAGTCTTTGATGTGTGGAATCCACATTAATTTAATATCAAATAAAAACCACAGGAACCTTACGGTTACGGTTTTGGTTTTCCCAACAGATCACCCTCAGTACACCTGGCTGAGATTCAAACCTTGATCTCCCCATCGACAGCAGTCTAGCATCTTGTGGGAGTGACATGACTATTCAACCACCGAAGTGGGTCTAAGCTTTAATAAAAAATAGTTATTTAAAGGCAAACACTTCTTCCTTTGCCCTTTGAGATATCATTGGTATTAGTATAAAATTTTAAAACTCAAAACTATAGCCCATTAAAATTATGGTACCTTAAAATAATTGCAATTTATGATAGGTAATTATTCGATCATTCCAGTGAGTTTTCCTAACCAAACATTTAATGTCATTCCAAGTAATTTAGTTAGTATTCAACTCTGAAAGTTAGTCAACAACTTACTTACATTTACAATTAAAGTTAACCTTTTAATATGGGGTTTTACACATCATAAAATTTGTCAAACAAACTTGTGAATAGAATAATAAATAGTAAGTTTATAAATATGTATGTTTTTCAAATTTTTCTATCCATCTTAACCAATTAAAATGTTACAAGAAAAACTATTTTTAGGTCAAATATAATCAATTTAATAATGGTGGTCATTTTATGCTGGGTATTTAAAATAAAAAAAAAGTTATTTGATTCTACATAAATGGGAATAGCAGCATACCTTATGTTATTGAAATAAAAACAAACGCTGCAACCACAATTGAATGATTTTATATAAAATAATAGTTTAGTTTTAATCAACAGTACTTATCCATCTATCATTATTTTTTAAATATGTTGTTATGAATGACAATGAAAATCAAACTTAACTGTGGAGAGTTTTTAAACTTGATACACAAAGTAGACTATTAACTTACCTCACGTGTAGCTGTGGGATTGTAGCCAAGCCGATGTTTATATATTCTGTGACAAAGAAGAAATAGCAGTAAAATAACTACAATTCCAACCAATCCCACCGCTGATAGGATTAAGATGAACACAGGTGTGAAAAATGTCTCCATTGAAAGATCATTTATGTCAAATTCACCATTCAAATCTGGTTCAGTTGAATTATCTGAAAATAAAAAAGTTGCAAGAAACTCATATTTTTCAAAGTGAAGTCTTAGGGAAAGAATAGATATAACAGTGGTTACCAGCGATGGTGAGCCAACGCCGACAAGTATTAACAAGCATGAGTAAAAGTCACCATTGTTTCGAGTGTGCCAATACACAACGGAAGCTTTTTCGAACTTGTCAGCACCCACTGTAAGCACCAATCAGCAAACAAGAATGTTCAAAACATTTATTTCTGGCGTGTATTAAGCTTGCAGACACCCTCAAGGTAAATGTCAAAGTGGATAATGTTTACATTTTCATAATTAAAATACATTTTTGGAATGAATGTCCAAAACCATTTTATATTTGTCAAGTTCACATGGTTAAATCTTATTTTATAGAGTGAGTGTCAAAATGAGTAATTTTAACTAATAATTACATAATTTAAGCATGTATTTTATAATATTTTAAGAGTTGATTTCAATAAAAAAAAATTCTGTATATATATGAGAATTATTTTAAGTCCTTTTCCAATAAAGAAAAGTATTCAATTTTTCAACTACTTTCAGAACTAATTACTAAGAGGGAAAAATTTTCCCCTATTAGGTGAATGTCTGTTGTTGCTAAAAATTGATCAAAACAGTAATTATTGCCAGTTGCTTCTTAGGTGATAAGAGAGTTTGATGTCACCACTGGGGGAAGAGGTGGCAGCCGTGTCTGTCTATAAAACCAAGGACTCTTGGCCGAGCGGTGGACCTGGATGGTCATAGGTGTGGTGGCGTGATACAAAATAATATTGTGTATAGTTCATTAATAAATCAACAAAAAACATTGCCATTGCCATTTTGACTCTGTACATATTAATTTTAAAAAGGCCTATGATTTGGTTAGAAGAAACAGTGTGTATGGACTTTTTGTGTGGTTTGGGTTACCCAAAAAATTTGTCAAGCTTATTAAGGTATGAGTGACTGATACGCATGCCAGGGTGTAGGTTGGATGTCACTTTTCAGATACTTTCAAAATACATAATTGGATAAGACAAGGAGATGAACTTTCCCCATTACTTTTTAATCTAGCCTTAAGAGAGTGTTATTCAGGTAATGCAAGAGAGTAGGGAGGGGTTGACATTAAATGGTGCATGCAGCTATTATGATATGCAGAAGATTTAGCTTTGTTGGGCAATATTAAATAAGCTGTTGCAAGACATGCAGAAATGTTATTAGCAGCTAGTAAGGATAGTAAGGAAATAAGTTTAGAGTGGACGCTAAAGAGACTACGTATATGATCACACAGAGATTGAGGATGATAATTTAGAGATTACTTCAAACAACATATCATTTTACAGGGTTAATGAGTTTAAATATTCAGGAACAATTTTAACTAGCAATAACAACATTAGATTTTAAATTAGGAAAGAATACAATCGAGAAATGCAAGCTATTACTTGTCAGTAAGTTGTCATCTCACCTGATGTACAGGAATGTAAAACTAAGAATACACAAAGCAATAATTTTATTGGTTGTTCTCAATGCGTGTGAAACGTAGTCTCTTACCTTAAATGACAACAAAAAATAAGGATATTCGAAAACAAGGTGCTTAGGAAGATATTTGGTCTATTTGGTCTAAAAAGGGATGAGGATACCTGGGAGTGGAGGAGGTTACATAATGATGAGTTACATACCCTGCACTCATCATAAGATTTTTTAAATGTGGCAATGAACTTTGGAGTTCATAATGCTATTGAGTATGTAAGTAATACAAATGTGGTTAACTAAAATTCTACTGAGGAAATAAAAAATCTTGAAAACTGTAATAAAACTGACCATAGCTATAAAATTGTTTCTTGTCCATTTTCAACTAATAAAAAAGGTATGGTATTCTCCAAATATTTGCCACCCTCGATTAATAGCATGCACTCATACTCGATCTATCCAGAATTTTGATTTTGGTATTTTTGACCAAAAAGAAGAAATTTTTCCTCGTTGGGAGCTACCTGCAAAGTGCACTCATTTCTAGTTTTCTACGTGGCCACCCATAAGAGCTTACAAGCATCGGAAGCATGTGCAAGCATGCTGATTACCAGCTTTCTACATGTCCTCACCCTTATGCACTAAAAACTCACATTTCGGATTAAAATAGCTTTTTCTCGTTTTAGAATGATAACAGTATAAATAACAACAATGAAAGCTTACCACAAATAGGAATATCACAACGTTGCCATCGCACTGCTGGATCCAATGTGTAGCACCAGGGAGATGGTTCTTCACCACCAGCATTACGACAATAGTTTTCAGCGTTTTTCATCTCAGGAAACACATCAGGAGGGCGGTAATGAGAATGGGGTTCTTGTGAATCCCAGTATTGGCAAGGTAGCCCATATTTGGTAACATTAACAGTACCTTGGTAAAACCGGCCTCGACCTATAACACAGTCATCTAGAACACAAAGGCAAACACTAAACAAAAATACAAGAGAGTTTTGCCACAGCAGGATTGAAAGATTTCTTGTTTATTTCCAAAATTATTAATTGTTCCAAATGTTGAGGCATTACATAGTTCCATTTAACCAGTGTCAAGAAAGTATTTAAATTATTATTCTATTTATAATCATTTTATTTCTTGACACTGGTTAAATGGAAGGTAATACCTCAACATTTGCAACAATCAATCAATGTGAATTATATATTACAAAATTACTGTAAAGTAATTAATCTGCATGCTTCAGTATGTTTTGGTAAATGTGATTAATTATGAGGCTATGCACAAAATCCTTTATATTTTGATAAACGTTAATTTAACAAGATAGACATGTATTTTATTTTGACCTTTTTTTTAGAAAAAAAGTATACCAATAGGGTTTTTCAGCTAGATATTCATTGTCTTCTACAGGCAGAGGTGGATATGTAACTAACTCTCTTCCGTGATTAGGATACCATGTAGGTGTGGTTACTTCATCTAGATGAGATTATGTGATGATGAATATGTGGTGTCAGTGGAAATCTTAAACCTAACATTAGCCTAATTATCCAGACCATGGCAACCATATGAACAATCCCTCTTCGGGAAAAATACCTATATTACCACCGGGAAATAAACCCCAGACCTCTAAACTAGTAGCCAGAAATGCTGACAACTAGACCAAGAGACAGACCTTTAGTATATCTAAATTGTTAATATGGCCTACCGTTCATTGGAAGCACTTACATAAGAAACATACCAACACGTCAACGTCTGAACAACTTGTGTTCATTAAAATGAAGTTAATGTTTACCCAGCAGTTTTAGTAAGTAACGCAATGCATTTTTAATCACCCTGTCCAGCTAAAGCAATTATCACAGCCCAACAACAACAAAAATACTTGGTTCTTTGGAAGTTAAGAGCTATTCTTGGGTATATTTGACCCACTGATTCCAAAAATGGTATCAGTTTTACCCTATAAGCTATAGTTTTAGAGAGAAAGCATATCCACCTTATATGCTAGTGTGTGTTCTATGCAGTACGTCTACAATAATTTCCATATTATCGATGATATATGAATGTGATATTACAATCTATAATTGTAAAGTTAGGGATTATAAAAGAAGAGAATCTAATGTGATTTTATTAAATTTTCAGCTTGAGTAGACACCATGGATTTCTCACAAAGAAGTTGCTTGAAACATCTAGCTGTCTTTTGCTACATTTGTGGCGAGTACACCATGAAATAAAGTAGAAAACCTATTTAAGAATTTGTGAGGAGGGCATATCTTTGTTATTTTGGTGTCCAGCTTGGAGACCAAGATAAGTTGTGGGCTCCACATATAGCATGCAAAACGTGCACGGAGCATCTGTGGCAATTGACAAATAGAAAAAGGAGCTGTTTGAAATTTGGGGTATCAATGGTTTGGAGGGAACCTAAAAACCACCATAATGGCTTATTTTTGTTTTGTCAACATCAAGGGCATCAATCGAAATAATCGAAGCAAGTGAACATATCCTGACCTAGACTCAGCAAGACAACCTCCCTCATCCACACTCAGATGAGGTACCAGTTCAATATTTCCACCAACTACTGGAGCTCCCAGAGGTTGGATTGAGCATGTCTGATGATGAAATAAAAGATAACAGAAGTGTGAAAAGTGACAGTGATTAAGCTGGAACTTCAAATTTTCAACTTTTTAACCAACATGAACTGAGTGACCTCATCAGGGATCTGAACCTCTCATAGAAGTCTTTTGAATTGCTAGCCTCCAGGTTGAATGAAAATAATTTACTTCATTTTGGAACCAACATTACGTTTTATCGTAGCAGAGAAAAGGATTTGCTACTCTTCTTCTCTATGGAAAACAATCTAGTGTTCTGCAATAAGATCAGAGGCCTTCTTATGAAAATGGGTTTGCCAGAATACATGCCTTTTCATTGATAGCTTCAAGTAGAATTTAAAATGTGTTCTTTTACACAATGGCAACAGATATGGCTCAATTCCTATTGGTCATTCTACCAGTATAAAAGAGAAGTACAAGACAATCTCATTAGTCTTGGAAAAGATAAAATATCAAGACCATCAATCGGTGATTTGTGTAGACCTAAAGATGGTGAATTTTCTACTTGGCCAGCAAAGTGGCTTCACAAAATATCCTAGGGACAGCAGAGTCAAACATTACCACTGGATAAGAAAAGAGTGGCCTTTGAGAAAATGGATGGAAGTTGGAGAACAAATTGTCATCAATGAACCTTTGGTAGACAGAGCCCAAATAATTCTGCCACCATTACATATAAAGTTTGGGTTGATGAAGCAATTTGTGAAGGCTTTGAATAGAGATGGTTTGTGCTCTCGCTATTTATCAAGTAAATTCCCTGGACTGAGCATGGAAAAACTGAAAGCAGGGATTTTTGATGGTCCCCAGATAAGACAGTTATAAGGTATTCACATTTCATAGATACAATGAACAATATTGAGTCTTGTTCATGGTATTCGTTTGTTCTAGTTGTCAAGAAATTTCTTGGCAATCATAAGACAGGCAACTACTCCGGATTAGTAAAGGATATGTATGCTCTCTAATTTTAATAAGCTTGGCTGTAATATGAGCATCAAGGTCCATTACCTGCACAGCCACTTAGATTGTTTCCCAGAAAACCTTGGCAATTTAAGTGAAGAGCAAGGAGAAAGATTTCACCAGGACATAAAAACTATGGAAGACAGACACTAAGGAAGGTGGGATACCCACAGGATGACAGATTACTGCTGGAACCTTCAGTGGGACTGTCCCGGTAGATCTCTCTCTAGGAAGGTGGGATACCCACATGATGGCAGATTACTGCTGGAACCTTCAGTGGGACTGTCCTGGCAGATCTCACCCTAGATAGTCTTATAAAAGAACATTTTTACATGTTGGATGACTGATAAAAAAAATAGTTTGATAATGATCTTTGGTTGAAATAAGTGTATTTAGTAATATGTGGTTGTTTTAATAGTATGTAATATTAATAACATCAAAATATCTGATATGATGAATTTACTGATAAATAAATAGTTTCATATGTCTATGGGTTGAAATAAACTCAGTTAATAATATGTGGTTGTATTAATAGTACAGTATGTAATATTAATAGCAGCAATATGTCAAAATCATATAAAAATAGCAGATGATGCGATTAAGGATCTCAAATGTTGACGAACGACAAGTGAAAATCGGCATATAAGGTGACTATGCCATATCTCCAAAACTATAGCTGATACGGTAAAACTGATGCCATTTTTGGAGTCAGCGGGTCAAATATACCAAAGAATAGGTCAACCTTGTAGGGCACCAAAATGTGTTTTTGGCAGGCAGTGTTATTAATAGTTTTTCTGTTAATTTCTTTTACGTTTCAAGTATTTGGCTTAGAGTGGCTTAGCTTAAGATTCTTTTTTTTTTTAATTCTTGTGTCAAGATTAATGTAGGGCTGATATATATAATGAGTGTCTAGAATACATTTATTCAATCACATTAAAGACTCATTTTCAGCCCAGCTAGAAACTTTTAAAAGACATATCTCTATTTAGATTGAAAAGTAGTAAGTTGGGGTTTTAGCCTTTCAGCTATTGACCATTTCCTATCTATATTTATTTATTCAGCACCACATCTTACTGTCCATTCGGGTTGTACGCTTAAGTACTAATTACTCTAATCTAATGGATTAGAAATTGGGAAGGTTGAATTAAAAGGAAGTGCACCCAAATTTATGTGGAAGGAGAGTGTAAAACCATTGAGGGAAAACCACCCCCAGTTCACCCGACCAAGATTTGAACCTCGCTCTCCCCATCCTCGGCAGTCTGGCTCAACACGAAACTAGCGTGTTAGCCAACTACGCCGAGGCGGGTACCCTAGCTATATTGATTTTCTCTCTTTCTTTTTAAACACCTGGATTCATTTGTTCATGTAATAGGCTTGCAAGTGCCCACCAGTTATATCCAACTACATTTCCCCCCCCTCAAGTTTATTAGTTAATTATATGTTGTCACTGTCAGTATTATGAGGAAGCATCCTAATAATATAGTATTGCTATTTAACCAGTCAGGTCTATTGTGTTCTTAATAGTCTTCAGCAATTTTTATCCATTTATATATTCTAGACCTAATTTTATCCTTACTAAATGATTTATCTAAAAATTTCCATGCTAATTTTAAGAAGTCCATGATCAGAGTTGTAAGCAATAAATTTCAATTAAATAACTTTATTTTTAGACTATTAACTTTTCAATCTAGTGATTATTATTTGTATGAAGCCATTGTTAAATTATACTTATATTCAAGGTTCTTAATATTTTATTTCTATTATTTTGTTTCTACCCGGAAGCTTGGTTCTATTTTGAGATGCACGTGTGGCTTCACAAAATAAAGGAGAAGTTTAGTGCAGGACTACCAGCAAATCAGCATTTTTCTTCCTAGAGAGGAAACTGGAGGGGTGATGCGTGGAGAGGCTAGATCACCAGACACACTTCTCTGGTGATACAGTTACTTACCAGACGTGCTACATTTATAAATTTTGGCTACAGGCATTTGGTACAATGAAGAGTTTACAGGTGAAAAAGGGTCCATCGTGGTGGCTTTTCTAACAATTTACACTGCCATTATCATCAATTGTGTCGAGCCTGTGGCCAGGTCAGTTTAGTAAAATACCTCCATCTTCCTCTATACTCTACCATTACCATGGATAAATTTTGTAACTAACCAACTCTACCATGTGGCTCAAGAATGTGATTCATGAAGGGGTTACCTATTAGACAAAGCACACTAAAAGGAAGATTGTAAATGCCATGGAATTAGTGTACACTATCAAAAGTCAACGGTTCAATCTTTACAGATAATGGTGCTTCACCCCTCAAGTAAACGTATCTTATAATGTAGTTTCAGATGCTGTAACTGTTTCAAAATTTAAAATATAGTTCAAGTAAGCAAATCTAGCTTTGGTAGTCCACACTATAATGATGGTCATACATTGATATCCTAAACAAAGTCCCTGTCTTCATATGCTTCCTTCCAATGTACATAAAAACAAATCTTGTAACTGTGTGTCTTATGTACTTACATTTATACTGTTAATTATGACTACTCTAAATATCCCCTACATAAATATGATCTACCAAATCTCCTGTGGAAAGCCATTGTCTTGATCTTAGCAGATGTTGAACACATGATGACAGTTAATCCTTGTACCAGACTTTTAAAATTATTTTAAACCTATAAGTGACCTTGACTCTTACCAACACTATGATTATGTCATCCCCAGGTTACTGATTACTGGTAGCTTGTTCTTGAGCTTCGTTCAACAGGGGGAAGGGGTGGGCACACTGGGATGGTGGCCATAAATGTCAAGGAAGAGGACATTTGTGCTATTTATGCACGATCGGGGGTGTAGCACAGTCCTCAACCTTGACCTACGACCCCCCTCTATCAGTGCCCCCCTAAAAAAAGTGAGGGATAAAAAGTACTTCCAATACAGACTTAACTTTAGAGTAAAGAAACGAATAAATAGAATAGGTTTTGATAGAACCAGACCAAAATTTACTGAGGATGAAAAGAGCGCCGAGTTTTAATATAATAATAATATTTAGCACCGCGTCTTACTATCCGTTTGGGTTATACGCTTTAAGTACTAATTACTCTAATGGATTAGGAATTGGGAAGGTTGAATTAGAGGAAGTGAACCCGCATTTGCGTGGAGGGAGAGTGGAAAACCATTTAGGGAACCACCACCCCCCCCAGTTCACCTGACCGAGATTCAAACCTCTATCTCCCCGTCCTCAGCAGTCGAGCTCAACACGACAAGCATGTTAGCCAACTACGCCACCGAGGCGGGTAGTTTTAAAATAACCCACCAAAAAGCAATAAAAGAAATCACCAGCAGGAGCGCCATTAGTAGAGTACAGTGCACACAAGAACTTATGGGTGCAATCTATAAAAATTGAACATTCTCATGATTAGCTTTTGAATATATATATATATATATATATATATATATAAGCTAATAATGAGAATGTTATATATCAGAGTATTCTGCTTCCAATTCAGTTGAATATCAACATGCAAAAGTTTATTTGTCTATGCTGTACCGATATTCTAGATAATTGTGTTTTGAGAGACCTAGTGTATAATATTGTGAATTATTTCAAAGAAGAATACAAGGATTGCTGTATGTAAAAGTGATTCAGAAACATTTGTTATTGTAAGTAATGTAACAAGTTACACGTAATAGGACAATAGTTATGTGATGTTAAGCTTACCTTCTGGCTCTATTGGACTATTGCTTCTCCACGCCCGGCCTCACCGCCTCCTACACACACATATGCACACGCACTGCCAAGTAACAACTGAAGACCAAGCCCGGAAAAAATAGACGGCAGCTATGCAAACCAATTGTTCCCCTACCCCTACCATCGCTTTCTATAGCCTGATAGAATGATCTTGATCTTTCTGGCTCTTTCCCCTTCCTTCCCGAACTCTCTCTGTCCTTCCCTCTCTTTGAACGTGACCTAATCTTTTATACTATTTAAGCCTACATCTAACTTAGATAGTTACTCATTGTACCGCTGTCTTGCAGAAGGTGAACAACGCTTTTCTGTTTGAGTACAGATATTATTAGAATTCAAAATTGTCTTTCGGCGTAATAAATTCTATAGTTTCAAAATCACATGTTCAAAATTATAAATCTTTTCAGCTTTCAAAATTTCTTTTGGTGAGATAAAACTTCCGCTTCTCAAAATTATTTGTTTGGTAATATTTAACTTTATTGCAATGAGTAAGTAAATTTCTCTTTTTGCTGGCTAGTATAAAGCCATGTTCCCCCTTGGATTTTTCTCCCAAGGTATTTTTACCTCGAGCTACAATTAGTATTGTTTCTGTTTCATCCGCTTAACAGTTAGTTCTTGGTGGCCATCTTGCATTTGGAAAGATAGCGTCGGTTACCGAGTGGACTTATACCAATTCAACTAAGTTGACGTTGGATGGCAGAACACTTTAATGTCATTGTATATTTCATATCATAAGTTTTCTAGGTAAATGGCATTGCTGCCGTTAGAAAGCTAACCTTTTGATAGTTATAGATAAGTAACGTAACTTTCTTTCATTATTATATCTGTATTATTGGCACGAGTTGGCGGGACACTTTAAACTTAGAGCTAATTCGTAAATAATGTTTGTTAGCATGTTAGTTTATTATTTGGTTTGAATATTGCAATCTTATGTATTGATTAAAGGATCTGTTACGGTCATTAGTTTATAATTGTTGCATTGGGATAATTTGTACATGGTTGAAGAAGACCACGAGTTGGCGAGATTTTGAACATTGTTAAGAGTTTATTTCTAGCCTGGTTTCCGCTTCACAGAGCTTGAATGTTAAACAATGATGTATCCCTAGGCGAGTAAGGAAAGCTCAGACTTGTGTTTTGCTGTCATTTTTTGATGGTTGTTCTTGTAAGTACATTTTAAGTATTATAGTTTACTCATTGCTTGGATATGGTCAGATGGTCATATTTTTGGGATAATATAGGTATTTTCTTTATTCCCTGTAGGGTTAAACTTGGTCTGTTGACAAGTGAAGCTTTGGATTACGCCACTGAGAAACTAAAAGTTGAGCTCCACGAAGGATGATGTGAATGTTGGGTGATAGCTTTCCAATGCTAGAAAAATATAGATGGAAGAAAAGAGGATAGCTTTGATGAGGATACTGTCATTGTTCAGGTTTTTGGCCATCATAGGTCTTACAATTTGTGGGAACACTGAAGAGTCAAACAACTTTATTTAACTTTTGAGGCCGAGGTGTGAAGACTGCCTAATTTTAGATAAATGGGTGGATCAGAATTAATTTAAATGGTGTTCTCATTAAGCTTGGAATGAGATTTTGGAGATAATGAAATCATGTGACAGGTACTATGACTTCTCAAAGTATTGATACAAAAAACATCATGGACAAGACATATAATATTTTGGTCCAAGAACCAGTTTTCATCTGCTTCAGAAATGTCACGGAGAATCTTGAAATATAATAAATGTTTCTATTGTTCTAAGAAATAACGATTAGCTAGTCTGAGATGCTGTTCCATATTATCCTGGATGCTCTTCGCAGATTCAATTTAACTGTCACTAAATGCAGAGGTCAATGTTTTTATGGTGCTCAGAACATGGCAAGATATTTTAGTGGGGTACAGATTAGATAAAAAAAGGTAGAACTGTGAGCTATCTTAGTTAGAACATTGAATGGCTCATTCTTTGAGTCTTACTGTGGAGGACTTGGTTAAGTAAATTAACCAATGCCTTAATGCACTAAGCCTGGTATAAGATATCATTTTTTTCCAAAACTCCCCATAAACTATAGGTGTTTTCAAAAACCTTTAAAGTCAGGTCTTTGTCCCCTTTTCCCCAACTCGCTGGACATTTTGAAATGAATCGCTTACGTCTGTCCTCTCCAATTACAACAAACTCTTAAACTTCATGGAATAATTAGGAGAATTAGAAAAATCAGATACTGGTGCCAAAGCCAGTGGCTTTATCGTTCATATAGAAACAATCAATATTTTCTTCCGCCCTTCAAAAGAAAACAATTCACTTTCAGTAGGCCTCAGAAAAGAATGCTACGTTGCTTGAACTCTTGAGAAATTTCAGAACACAAACTTTTTGAAACAATACAAACTCTAAATAATAAATTCTAATTGTTGCACAGCTGAGCTTACCAAGGAGAATTCCTCACTGATTAGATGATGCAAGCAACATATATGTTATTTCACTCACCAGTGTTTTCAATTAAGTCATCGATATGTAGAATGCATCAGCACCAGATTCAAGTCTAAGCTTATAAACTGCACGGTGAACACTTTCTTACGATATGAGAAATGAGTTTCAACAGGAGTTCAGTGAACCTTTTAAAGATGATATTGATGGAGAAAGAGTGGTTTAATATATATATGAAGGGCCAGCAGCATGGCGTTTGTGAATGACTTTCTTCATAAAAGCTCGCAAATGCAGGACATGCTTCCAGAGCTGGTTAAGTTTGTCAGACTCCTGATGATCCCTGTATCAAGTTCCACAGCATAGAGATCATTACAAGCCTAAGAAGACTGAGAACCAACCATAAATCAACAATGGTCCAGAAACACCTGTCCCATCTTACTAATCTGAATGTTCACCAGAAGATACTGATTCCTTAAAAACAGACGCTAATGATTTCATATCTAAGGTAGAGATCTGTAAGGTAACCTTACCTCTAAAAATATGAGCTGAAATTTATAAACTATATGCCGTCACATTTACCAAATAATTAAAATAAATGCACACATTTTTATCATTTAGTGACTATTTAAAAATATTGCCTCTAGTCTCAGTATTCTTCAAAATCTAGTCATTACGGCCGCTATTCATCAACCTTGATTATTGCTAATCACATATTAAATATAATTGTTAAAGTGTTTTCCAGAATTCTTAAACATAAGTGAACAAAAACAAAGGTGTTTTGAGAACACAAACAGCTCATTCAAAATAAATAAGGTATTATAACTAACTGAGGTTAATGAATATTTATAGGTGGATATAGAAAATGTTATACTTAAAAGGCCCCGTGAAGTTAGGTAGGGATTTACTTGCCCCTCTCCTGCCCCCCATTATTTTTATAAGTTGGCACCTGTTGCTTAAACTATTTTTTTTAATACTTTAGTTCTTTGCTTGCTAAAGGCTCAATTACACAGGGCGAGATTACTAGCTACTCGCTGGCTTATAAGCTCGTGCGGGAGTGAGCTTGTTCCAACAAACTTGGCGAGTGTCTATTACACTCAGCTACCCAACTCGCCCACTTACTCAGTAGAGGTGTTTCAATTAGAGTGGCAGGCAGTATTTTTTGATCAGGGTATTATTTGTTTAATCTGAAAGTCAGCAATCAAGTGGAGAATCAATAATATTGTCACCTTTTAAAAAATTTATGAACAATATTCTGTTTTGTGGAATATCAAACATAAAGACTATGGGCCAGTTTCATAGTCAAATTTAGTACGCCTCAAGTGTGGCACTGCACTAAATACAAGACGACACCTACCTGAACTCGAATGGAATGGGCCGTCCTCGCATAGGAAACTGGCCCATTCCATTCTGGTTTAGGTAGGTGTCGTCTTGTACTTAGTATAGCGCCGCACTTGAGGCGTACTAAACTTGACTATGAAACTGGCCCTATGTTAATGTCAAGTTAAAGGAAGAGGTATTTAAAAGGATGTGGGAATATATTTGTATTAAAAGGGCAACAACAACAATTCCCGCACAAACTTATTCTCTTGACATCTCAGCCACTACTAGCTTACCTTTTAATTACACACAGCGATTTTACTAGCCAGAAGGTAAAATACCGAGCAAATAAAGTAGCCTGGCCTTCAACTTTACTCGCTGGGGTAAAGTGAACGGCGAGTTTACTAGCCAGCACGCTTACATTAGGCGAGTTTATTATCCACAAGAAAATTCGCAAGCAAGTAGCTAGTAATCTCGCCCTGTGTAATTGAGGCTTAATACTAACCAACTTTAATTTACTACCATATAACGTAGTTAATGCTTACAAGAGTAATTAAACGCGATCAATCCTCAATGGTAATTAAACTAGGGACCCTAGAGTTTATTATCCACAAGTAAATTCACAAGCAAGTAGCTAGTAATCTCACCCTGTGTAATTGAGGCTTAATACTAACCAACTTTAATTTACTACCGTATTACGCAGTTAATGCTTACAAGCGTAATTAAACGCGATCAATCCTCTATGGTAATTAAACTAAGGACCCTAACAAAAAGCAGATGGTCTACCAACCGATTCCAAGTGCTCCTACCTTTGGGTTGTGTGTGTCTCTCATCCTATTTATCAAGGTGACTCTCTTGATACATCAACTATATTTCGTGGTACACCTGGTATGAAACACCCTATGTATAGATGTTTTGAGTTTAGAAAATCTTAGTTGAGAATGTACTTACATTAAAAATGCTTTTTGGTGATTCAAAATTTATAATGGAGACACTATATATATATTAATATGTTTAGAACAATACATTTTGCAATATTTTAAGTATCCTTAGGGGATCATTGGAGCACCACAGCCCCTTTGAGAACAGCAACTGACAGATTGAGAAAATATCACAGTTGTAAGGCTGACATGAAAAACTAACAAGTTTTACTAAAAATAAACATACACAAATAGCCAATTAGAATGACAAAAAAAATGCATTTATGTTTAAAGTCTATAAAAGCTAAAGGGTCATAGGAGTTCTGAGCAAATTCTAGCATTTTGACAAATCACTAAAAAACTTTATTATTTAAATGTGGTTCAAAAGTTAGTTTGAAAGCTTATATAAAATGATCACAAACTAATTAATTTAATTTCTTTATAATGTAATACACAAACATTTAAATTTATTTTAGCAACCCACTATAATGAAATTAGTCGCGGTCAGAACATAATCTTCACTTGTGTTTTCTGAAAAATTTATTTGGAATCAGTAATAAATTAATGATATATGAATACTTACATGTGACTTCCTCGACCTTCATTTCAGTGAGGCGAGCATTTGAACAAATTGATTGGGTTGAGCCACGAAAACCAGGTAGAGTTTCACAGTTGGGTAGCTGAAAATGTCCTCGAGATTTGAAATAAATTCCTCTATGTTTATTATCTTCAATGAGGGCCCAGTCATTATAGCAAAAAAGTTGGCGCACTGCAACACAGTCTTCTGCACAGAGGGGTAGCCCCACTGGGTAACTATCACGTAGCACGCATTGAGGGAATGCATATGTGCAGAGCAACTTCTGTGTTCACCAAGAAAACAAACAAGATATAAATTAAGCATTATTCCTAAGATAAAACACCACAAATACAATGCTTATATAACTGAGTTTTAAGATAGCTCATCAATAAGTCAATCTAGATTTAATATTTTCAAACATACTGGAGAGAGGGGAGGAAACTTTGCTTATAACGAAATAGGAGGCATTGTCCAAATAAAATTATTTTCAATTTGATATTTAAAAAAACGTAAGAAGCTTTCAATGCATACACCTGTAATTTTGCGATCACTTTTTCATGATTTCAATTTTATGGCTAAAAGACTAATGTTATATCATCATCATTGTGATCCCAGTGCCTTTTATTTTGAAACTTGTGAAAGAAAAAAAAATCGGTCAGAGGACGGAACAAAAAAATGCTAATTCTGAAATATATTTATTGTACTGTGAGTTGATGTTACAGTATGTGGGATACTTGCGAGGGACAAGAGTTTTCAATCCGACAACACCGGAAATCCGATGATATTTCAAAGAAAGAAGCCAGTAGGATCAAATTGCGCCATTGTACAATATACAGTCAAGCTTAGGTATAGTGGCCTCGGTTATTCTGTCAGCTCGGGCGTAGCGTCATTTTTTCAGCAGTCCGGTCAAAACCTCATCTATTAATGTTATAAAAAACCTCTGTTTTAGCATCACTACCACTCCGGTTGTAGCCTCAAAAACTTCTTAGATATTTTACTTTAAATTGTATTTAAATGTATGTACATGTAAAAAGAACTGAAAAAAATTGCCAATTCCTACAGGTCTATTTTATAGCATGCTGGGAGTATACTGGTCATACAGTGCGTTAGTCTAATAATAGACCGAATGGCAAAACAAAATCAGGGAGAGGGTTGCAAGAATTGTGGGCACTTCAAGGTCAAAATGAAGAGAGGACTAGACTAACCCTCCTTCATTGTCACTGAGCTGGCTGGAACTGTCTGCGTGCATGTCTAAGCTCAAAGCAAACGTGTTTGTTCGTATTTTATAAGTTAAACATTAGTTTTGGTAGTCAATATGTAGTCATTTGGTAGTTACAGTGAATATAATAAGGTTTTAGAATAAAAAAATATTATCAAAAATACAGTTTGGCGTTGCAGTTTCGAATCTATCCTCTACATCCAAAATTAAATTATACCACTGGATAGCTAAAGGACAAAGAATGCATTACGATACGCGAGAACAGTGACGCATCGCGCGCGATGGAGGGGGAAGCGCCGCCATATTGAGGTTATTTTGCTGCGTATCGAGATTTGCAATTAGTATAACTTTTGACTCGGAGAAGCTACGATGTTCGTTTAAGTTTTAATCGTCAGCTGTCGTCAAAATCTATCGATTGTATATAAAACATTAGTTTAAAGTAGTGACAGTGAATATAATAAAATAATGAATGCGGCCGAGTGGATCAACGACGGTGCCAGTACATATGCAGCTGGGGCGGTTGAAATTATGCAAGTGGATGATGAAATTGCTTCTACATCGCCAACGAACTGTATAGGCATAGATTGTGTTCGATCGTCGATTATGAAGATACATTGGGTAGCAGCTAGTGCACGTTTCACTACGACGTTTGTCAACAATCCATTTGGACATGTGTGATGTGTGTGATCGTCTATGGTTTCTGCGCTCATTGAAGCTAAGAATAGACAAACACTTACCGCTGCTTAAAAATACTTTCCCTGAAGAGCGGACTTTAAACTGTGCGGTACGTGTAAAAAATCACTGGACTCGGACAAAGTGCCCACGTTGTCACGCTCGAACGGTTTT
>CABFOV010001818.1:72433-102844 GCA_902141375.1 Timema poppense | reverse complement strand
TAAGAGTTTACTTTTTTTTTAAAAAAAAAGAGATGTACGCCAAGTTTGAGTTAAATTGCTCAGATGTCGGGTCTAGGCTTATGCACACTTATATGGTTGGATAGAGAATTGATTTTACTATTAGGGCCCCGCTTTGTGCTCTGGACATAAATTTTGGTTTGGGCCATGGAGAGCCTTCAAAATGTGTGTATTGCTTGATATTACTTTAAAAAAATATTTACTTCGCCCTTTTTAGGCCAAATTACTCAGATTTGTATGTTATAGGCTCATTCAAACATAATGTTAGATATTTTAAAAACTTTTTCCCTTATATAATTCTCCTTTTATTAAAATACAATTTTTAAAGTGTCCTCTATAATTATTTTCTGAACTAATTTTTTTGTTGGTTATATTTGTTTTTCTTGTGTTGGTAATAGATGTGTAATTGATTGTGGATTTGGAATAACTCGGCCCAATCTGAGCCCAATTTCAAAATGCCGAAATAGGCTTGTGTCTTTAACCTAAAAATCATAGTTCAAATAATGTATACATTTACATTTTCAGTCCCAAGTCCAGTACAATTTGGCAAAGAATAAAATATATTGTATGCATTAGATCTCACTATTTTATTAGGAGGTATGATGAGCTTAATAGCTGTTAATCCTTATTGAAACTTAACAAGCTTGCTATTCTCTTGCACGTTTTGAGTTTTAATATATAGAATGATTTTTTTATACAATAGTCTTTATAAAAAGATCCGACCATCTCGTAAATATATAAACGCTTTAGTCAAGGCATGGATCAATCAAAGCTAGGAAAGACTATAGATAAATGCAGTAATATTTAGTTTCTCACTTATATGCCTATTCAAAGGATTTTTTTTTATCAGAACTGTTTAGGCCATAGTGTAGTTGGAGCGCTCGATCTTTTTTTTCCGGTCAAATAATGAGAAATCTAAAATTTTCTAGCGCCTTTAAACACAAGATTCCGAAGTTTTCTTTAGTAATAAAACAAATGTGATGAAATTTTTTTTAAATCAACAAGTCTTAGAAAACTCACCTAAATGGTATTTTTAAGCACGGTTCCAATAGATCAATTGAAATTTATATTTATTCACACAAAAGGTCAGGAAAAGCTCTCTAATCTTTATTTATTGAAACATGAAAGGTTAGGTTAGTTTGGTTGGTTTTCTTAGTGAATATGTTATTAATACTTTGCATAGAAAAAATATCATATGTTAAAAGATTTCCAATGCAGTTGAGATATGGTGAATGGTGATCTGCTTATGGGCAGCGTAGTTGAGATGTGTGACGATTTCCTTCAAGTTGTTTTTTAATAAAGATAACACAATTATTGGTTATCATTTACAAAATGTAGGTATATTACTTTAAAAAAAACTGTAGTGCTTGTAGATGATTAATGCACATTAATAAATACGTAAAATCACCATTTGGCTATAATATTTAGGTGTTTACTGTTCTACGAAAGTTTCATTAATACAAGGAACTTTTCATTCCGCCCACTGCAACTGTATAATATGTCACTACCCTATCATTTAGGTGAGTTTTAGAACTTTTTTTTATGGTTTGGAATTTTTTGACAAGATTGTTATAATCAGAAACTTCAGAATCTTATTATGTTTATAAGTGGTAGTAAACATTATATTTCTAATAATTTGACACTGAAAAATAAAGAATCACGTACCTGCTTCATACTCTCCCACCGGTTTACATTTATTCAAGCTTTCCTTGAATATAAAAAATAATAATGAAGAGCTTTATGCTTTTTAAATAGTGATTATTAAAGTTTTGTTGCCATAGGTAATTCAATTTTACTGACTTTTTGTTATCTCATTCTTTTTTAATTTTATTTCTAGGTCTATAGAACAATAACTAAGAAAGATCAAACTCTAAGAAGTTTCGTCAGCAATGTTTGAACAATTTGAATTTCACTTTGAGGAAGAACTTGCAAACTTGAGCAGAAGCTTTGATGGGCTTATAAACCTAAGCAGTACAGTAGTTCAAGAAACTGTCAAGTATGCTAGAGAAACCACAGAACATTTCACTTTAACAGTGGTAACATACATTTTCCTTTGCATTTCAGTTTATCTGGCTACAGTGTACCTGAAAGTTTTCTCCGTGTATGGACATTTGAAAGTGGCGAGAAAAGTATTGTTTGTGATAGCTCATCCAGATGACGAATGCATGTTTTTTGGTCCTGTAATTACAAAGCTTGCTCAGAAAACAGACTCTGGAATGTATCTTCTGTGTCTTTCTCAAGGTGACCATCGAAACAAAGGACCCGAAAGACGCAGAGAGCTTTGGGCTAGCTGTAAGATTCTTGGTATCCCTGATAGCCATGTTATGATTTGCAATTGCACAAACCTTCCAGATGACCCAACTATTTCGTGGCCAGAACTTGATGTGGCTGCGCTGATACTGCAACACGTTGAATCGCTTTCTATCGATACAGTCATAACTTTTGATAAACAAGGTGTCAGTAGACATTTAAATCATGGTTCTATATTTCTCGCCATAGCTTATCTTTGTATGGAAAATAAATTCCCTCCAAACTGCAGAATATATGCGTTAGAGTCTATAAATATTTTAAGAAAATACTCTGGATTTTTAGATGTCCCAATCAGTTATCTTATGTCTTCCTATTGGTACATACTTTCTCCAATGGAGCGTAGCACAGTTAGGAGCGCAATGATGGCTCACAGGTCTCAGTATGTGTGGTTTCGAAAACTGTATATGGCCTTTTCGCGTTACACATTTATTAACACACTCAAAGAAATAGAAATAGTTAATCTAGAGTTAGATTTGGAACTAGATGACTGAAATAGCACTTAAGGCTATTCTCTTTTGTATAGAGTAACATTGCCGTTCTGCGTTCTTATGTTGTCCATTATTAGGCTACTAATCATGAAAGTGAAGATCAAATGTACAAACTGTTATGATATTTATATATTTTTAGAAGTGTTCATATTGATATTGCTATTCTTTTAATACAGCTTTTTTTGGTATTATTACATGATACTGAGCTATTTCAGTGCAAACGATATAATACTTCAAAACGAAATAACTTACATACCATAACATAACAAAACTAACAATATTTAGGGCATACATTATAAATATTGATTATGGATAAAAACTTAGACTATCTAATTTTTTTATTTAGTTTTCTGGCTTCAGCCTAGGTCCTAATTTTTTATGGCACTATGCTTCAGAGTATTGTCATGGCCTCACTCATATTTTCTCAAAGTACCGATATATTAACACTACATAGGGCTATTTTCTTTTTCTCTACCACCCTTACTACCTGTTCAGTCTGTACACATTTCACTGTTAATAGAGTAGGTATGAGGAAGGTAGTTTAGTTAATGTAAGCATATTTGTGTGAAGGAAAATAGGGTTGGTTAAGCCATTTAGAAAAAAAACTGCCTTCGGTACACTGAGGCAGGATTCGAACCCAGACTTACCTGTCATTGGCAAACTAGACCAAATGACCCTGACGTTTGAGGTTACTTGGGCTTTATAATATATTCATTCCTAAATACTATTAACTGTGCTTGTGTTAAGCACCTGCAAAAACAAATAAAAATAAGTGACAAACTTAGTTAATACCTAATAATAAAGCAATACCAACTACTAATAATAGTAACATTTTATCAATGTTTACTACAAAGAAGTTTGTATTTTATAAAAATTGATCCAATTTTTTTTATCACCGCTTCTTAATACCTACCCAGATTATATACATATATGATAATTATTACTCTAATGGATTAGGGATGAGGAAGAAGCATTTCAGGGGTGATCTACCCACATTTGCATGGAAGGAGAGTGGGAAAACATTCAGGGAAAACCACCCTTAGTAGACCCAAACAAAGATTTCCCCATCACCAGCTGGACAGTCTAACACGAGAGTGACACCGTAATCCATTCGTCCACTGTAACGAGTCGATCCAAATGTTTATTTGTAAGAAAATCAATGTAAAATGCAGTCACGGTCGGTCCGTGTAAACATTGAAAGTACTGCTTGGCTTCTTTAAGAGAAATAACACCTGATTTTATGTTTACAAATATATTTTAAATCGAAAGCTTAGTATATTTTATAATTTTGGTTAGTATATTTGTTTGAGGTTTGTATTTATAAAGCATGTCTGTGGGTCTGTACCAACAGTAATGACTAGAGACCGGATGTTAGGCACTAAAAAAATTCAAAAAGGCACTAAAAATCTTGAAAATAGGCATTAAAATAGCACTATTTTTTAATTTAGTTTTGAGTCTTTAAAAATAAGTAATGTCATTATACAGCAATCTAGGCCTACCAAGAATGCAGTATGTGTGGAACATGAACATGTTTTACAAATCTTTAAATTATGCTTTATTTAATTAGGACAACATACCTGGGCACACACATTTTGATTTTCACTTCAAATAACGGAACTGAATCCAAATAAAATAATGCATGCTTGGCACTATGATTAGAGCACTAGATCAGTCAGCCCACAATAGTCCTTGGCGGTCATTAATCAATGCTCATTGATTGCACTTGACAAAAATATACTTTTTCAAATTTTCCACTTATAAGTTTTGTCTTCTATCAGACAACACATTTCTTAGTATCGGAAATGATCTCTCCACTTCTACTGATGTTATTTGAGCAGATTTAAACAGTGCTACAGTGTTTGGATCAATATCAGTTGAAACATTTTTTTCACCTCTAAGAATCATCCCGATGTCTTTTAACTGCTGAAAGTCCTGATTATCCACAAGAACCCACTCACATTTTTCTCGTACAGTTCGGCTTGCAACACCAGAAATCACTTAAGTTTTCTACACAACGTCGTCGTTGGGTCCAGTGAATTTACCAGTGTTTTATTTCTCTCTTAAATACACTTGATCACATATGGTAATGAAGAATAGTTGGCAGCAATGAAAGCCAAGTCATTTCGTACAGTGTCCTTGAACAGCAACTGTTTCACATTGCGTATTGACGATGCATCATCTTCACGCAGATTGTTAACAATATCCAATCTTATTAAAGTTGCTGGTGTAATATAAAGCTTGAGATAGCCATGTACCTCATCTAGTTAATACTGGCTGCGGAGGTAAGGCTAGTTCAGGGGCGATTCTTTGAACAACTGAATCTTGGTCGGATATCTAAGAAATATATTCTTTGTGTTGGAAATCAAAGCATCTACTACTGTACATGCCAACTGTTTTAATGCAATGTAAAGTTAATTTCAAAACTCAGGTAAATATGCATTTATAGGCATTATACACAACAATAGGCAAAATTATATTTGCTATACACAACCCTAATACCCTGGAATGAACTTAGATTAAGTCATTTTTATGATATCTGTGATAATAAAATATAGGCATTTTGCCTAACATCCGGTCTCTAGTGATGACCTACTAACTAGAAGCCATCTCAAACTTGCTTATAAAACATTCAAATGGCATAAGGGATAAAACGAAGGGAAAGAGGAGGGCATGGTTGCCCGTAGAGGAAAAATTATCCAAATTTGAACTGCTACTCGCTGTCACATTGTAGGCTAGTTTGGCTGATTGCTCTTGGTCAATGTTAGCCCATGTGAAGTGTCACTTTTACATAAATTGTGTGCTCAGCAGTGCTTTAATGGGCCTTGATTAACATTATTAAATTAATTTTTTAATCTCTTACTCTCTGTGCCATATTTATTTTAATTAAACATAATTTTATGTATTCCACATAATTAAATATACGTCATGTCACTAAAATCATTTAAATACATAATTTAAATTCCAAATAAAAAACAAGCCTTGCAGAATTTTTATTCCCAACCCCATATCCAAAGCTGCTTGCCTTGCTAATCCATTTCAACTATTGTATATATACAGTCCTAGTCTAATAAATCGTATTTATTATGATAATTGGGTATTGACTAAGAAATCTTCTTTAGCCCTTCCCATTGAATTATGTATCAGGGAAGACTGACATCAGTCACAAATTCAACATAACACCCTCCTTTTTTCAACTTATTCAGGCAAATGCTGGTGCCTTGGCTTGTCTCCTTCTCTGATCATATATTCATAAAGTGTTAGCCGAGTTGGATGGTTAGACACACAGAGCACACACAAATATCCAGTCCTCTGATCCATTTTGCACTCATGGACGCAGTTATCTACTTTCCTAAGATCAATTTTGTGCTCATGATGTGTAGCTATAGAACGGACACAACCATATGCTCCCCTCAGATCAATTTTGTGCTTGTGTTATAGAATGAACGCAGCCAACTTCTCCCTTCAGATTAATTTTGCGCTCATGTTATGTATAGCTTCATAAAAGGCACAGCCATCTACTCCCCTTTCATTAAAGTATTCGTGTACCATTGTTATTTTCAATCTACATTAACTATGAGATATAAAACAAATATGATAGATATCTCAGATTAATCTCTTTACTTCTGGGAGAGATACTTAGCACAATTTTCATATAATTATGTGTAATGTGTTTACCTACATATATATAAAACTATGGAATAACTTAGCTGTGTGTGTGTGTGCCCAAATGTATTCATGATTTAATGATAATTTTAATATCTTGTTTGAATATTTAGGCCCATAAGAATTATGCATAAAACCTCGAAAAGTCAAAAGTTTAACAACACTTTTTATGTTCGACACATTTTCCTTTGCATCTTTATAAACATTCTCAAGCAAACTAAAATGTTTGGACAAATTTCCTATTAGGCTACACAATTAACTTATTTTAAGAATACTTAAAATTGTGTATAATTCTAAACAAATGCTTGAAATATTTTAATACATTTTCAGTGCTAACATTTGATTATTGAACATTAAAATGTGGGTTTTTATTTTGTTATATTGACCACACTGGTCAACTGTCTGAAATATTTTGTTCAAGGCTATACGAAAGTTATATATTTCTGGACTTTCTTAAGGATGAATAACTAAATTGGGTTAAGCCACATACATCAAGAAAGTAATTTTCATTGCAACACTTACTTTTAAATAACTATTCATAACATGAGGTTGAAGTTAAAAAAGACTTGGACTTTTCTTCGTGTATTTGAACTTTTTCTTCAATTTAACTTTGCATTTGAAAACATCTCCTTTGTATATCCATCAATATTTGTGTAGGTAATAACCTAACTGGTCCCGTGGTATAGTGCTGATAGCCCTTGGCTGCTGACCTAAAGTTATCGGGTTCATTTCCCAGCTGTTACCGGGGGATTTTCCTCAAAAGGAGAATAATACTCATGGTCACCAGGTTTTGGTTAGTTAGGCTTAAGTTAGTTTAAGATATTCATTGGCTCTGGCCCATCATACTCACTGTCATCAGCCCCTTGTCTCATCGGGACAGGGAAAGAGCCTCCACAAAAATATGTAGATATGGCCATCTCCTGGTACATTAATACCATCATCCCCTCGCCTCATCGGGACATAGAAAGAGCCTCCACAAAAATATGTAGATATGGCCATCTCCTGGTACATTAATACCATCATCCCCTCGCCTCATCGGGATGTTAGAAAGAGCCTCCACAAAAAGATGTAGATATGGGCATCTCCTGGTACATTAATACCATCATCCCCTCGCCTCATCGGGACATGGAAAGAGCCTCCACAAAAAGCTGTAGATATGGGCATCTCCTGGTACATTAGTACCAGCTAATCTTTCTGCAAACTGTACTACAAATTGATGTAGCTTAGACACAAATTTAATTTATAAGATGCAAGACTTAAACTTCATTCACAGCTGTAACCAAATAAGGTATTAGTGAGTGTAGGGAGAATGAAAGAGGCTAATTCTTTGAGATTAGAAAACAACAAAACTTTTCAACTGGAAACTATTCAGCTGTTAGTTCTGAGAACACTTCACAAATGAGTCAGCAAAAAAAGAATATCAAGATGGTAGGGATAGGATAAGGCGAGGAGGGGGCCCAACTATCAACCCCAAAGTTCTCGTAGTTTTGGAAAATAAACATCACACCAGACTTTTTTTACAGTCAAAATTGATAGCATTTTACTATATTATGGGTATCAATAATATCTATCACCCGGTTCAGTGGCCGCGTGGTCTAACATGCTATTCTTGCAGTATTCCAAAATGTACACTTCCTATTAATATAACCTTCCTCATCCTTAAAACCATTAGTGTAATTAGTACATAAGTGTATAGCCCAAACAGGTAGTAACCCACGACACTAAATAAAACTATCAAATGGGATAGCTGCGGATAACATGAGTTGATGAATTACTACTACCTTTATGAAAATGGCTTAGAGTAACTTTTGTAACTGCCAAAAAGGTTTTTTCTTATATGAATCTGTAGATAGGGTGGTCTGAAGAGTGAGTTAACCAAGATTTTTATTTTTTTAGGAAGCCTATTTCCAACCAGCAACATTGATTGAAAGACACTCTTTTCATTGGTTGAATGGTACACGGTATCATGCTTGCAAAAGACTGGACTGTCAACGACAGGCTAATCACAACTTAAATCCTGGTGGGGTGTTTTTCCATAAACAGTTTTCCACTTTACCTCCATGCAAATGCAGGTACACTTTTAATAATCAGCTTTTCACATTCTAAACAGATAATTATGTAATTAGTACATAAGCGTATATCCTGAACAAGTAAAAGAAGGTGCTAAAACAAGTCTACTTTGGGTTAGAAAAAAATATTTGTTTCCCAGCCCTCCTTCCATCATATATACCACATGTTCTATTATCCCCTTAATAAGTCAACCCGCTCTCCCATTCTCTATTATTCAGACAAACTAAGTTAGTAAGAATAATTTTAAGAAATTAATTTTTTATGAACCAAACATGAACTTTTTTTTAAGTATAGATAAATTATCTGCAAAATTTTTAATATTGATCCACTGATTACTTTCACATTATTTTGGTTTATTTTTAGCTTTATTAAAAAAGATGTTCAAATATGTGCGCTGACAATAATACTTAGATTAATCTTACCTTTTGACAGATGGATTGACTGAGGTTTGAATTTTGTTTCCGGTACATTGAGGTTGGGTTCAATCGTCTCCATTGAAGGTTAAGGTATTAAACAACCTTTGTGATAAAACGTACGGAATAAACAAAAGTTATGTTAACTAAGAATTTCATTTTCAAAAATAAACTTATAGTTTTTTATTCAAGCCATATATTTTTCCAGTACCAGCTTTACTTACCTTTAAATCCAACTTAAGACTAGGACAGTCACAACATCCAGTCCCCGACCGTTAATTCATCACCGTGAAAGGATAAACCCACATTTCACCAATGATAAATTTTTTGGCTATGCCGGTAATCGAACCTGGGACGCTTAGCTCAGTAGACAGACACGCTACTGACTGAGCTAAGGTGTCTGCTGTTAAGAATTACTCAATATTGATAGTTGTAAATAAATCTTTTTTTTCTTAATAAACTAAGGGCTATATTAATAATTGAAATTTGGAGGGAAGCCAATCTTCCATTCAAATCAAACTGCTTGATATTTGTTGATTTCCAAGACTAGACTATGAATACGTTCCTAAACTCTCATATATGTTTTGATGAAATGTACTGCAAGAAAGATTTTTAAGTAACTATAGTTATTTAGTAAGATGTCCATCTAGTTGGCAGGATTCAAGATTGTGGGTGACCAACCACTAAGCTATAGAGTTTTTCAAACTGTGCTCTGCCATAGTTATCTCATACTTTGAGAGCAAATTTTAGAATATTCTTTATTTAGTTTTCACGTTATAAAATAGCATCAGTAACTAAGCTTGTGCATTTTTTCAAATCTGAATAAAGGACATTTGGGCGCAGCCAAAACATGTGTTTTCTTTTTGTTTTATACTTTTATGCTTGTAAAATTTAACTGTTGTTATTGAATGTTTATAATACTAATGTGAAAAAAAAAAGTCAAGGACTCCAAAACATATTTTTACTGATGCAAGGGCTCCTTCCGTCAAAAGAGTTTAGGAACCCTTGGCCTATTAGGCCTGCTCTATATATCCCAATTTTCCTACGAATGAACATAAAAAAGAATTTACTAGATATAATTTCACATATTCAAAAGTCAAGTCATGTGATCTGTAGCTGTCACTTATGTTATGGTATTTATGATAAATACATATATATATATATATATTGGTGAAATGCCCAAAGTATTGTTATGTTGTTTAATTCTAATGTACAAATTGTTAACCTATTTTGTTTTTATGCTTTTTTAGACATTGAAAACATATGTTATTTTAAAATAAATTTTTGAGAAAAAATGTTACTTCCTTTTATTTATTATCAATATATAGTTTATATCGGGTTGTGATTGTTTTAGGTAGGCAAAGAAAAGTAAAACATTGTTGAGTGATATTTAGTTTAATGTTGTTGTGTTAAACTCTATGAAAGGTTATGTATTTCCTAGTTTTATATCTAGTTATGTTTTTTGAATTGTATATCATAATATAAATTTGACTTTAAGATAAGAGTATATGTTCTTATACAAGGATATTACAAACCAGATGTGTTGGTTTGCCTTGAATAAATGTTTGGAGATTTGTTTTAGTAATCATTGACAAAATGTTTATTATATTTAATTTAGCTTATGGCTGTCAAAATGTTTAGTAGATCAAACAAACTATTTGAACTGTCAGAAAGTTTGTCGACTAGTAGATTTGCTCTCTTAAGGGTGATTCACATGGTGCTACTTTTGACGATATTCGCTGGCTTCTTTTGATGCTTTCCTTGAGTGAATATCTGGCTGCAAAATTCGCTAGCTGAAAAACGTTTAAACAATGCTTTTAAAAATAAGTCACCAGTGTTTATTCAGTTTTGAGTGTTATGGCGTCAAAACAACTCACATGTGTATCGTAAACAAGGTTTGTAGCCAGTAGCTTGTCTCATGCATGCACATTAAGGCAAACCCATTCGCTGGTAGCTCTTAAAAGCGCTGACACGCCTCTTTTGACACTGGTAGTTATTTGCTTTTTGGTAGCGTTAAAGTTGGATATGTTTAACTTGTCATCTAGCGTCTTTTATTCACTGAGTCTTCAAAATTATGACGCGAGAATCTTTTGTTAACGAATTTGCCAGCTTATAAAGAATCTTGTTCAAAGCAAATAAAAGCAGCACCGTGTGAATCACCCTTTATGTCCATGCTTGTGCAAATAAATATGCCATGTCTACATGTTACACCCCCTTGTGAAACCAGATCATAGAAATTACCTATGTTACTAACTTTTTGTTGGAGTAATTATAGTTGAAAGTTTAAAAAACAATCAAAATGGATAGAGGTCTTTAGTGAATCGGGGTGTGCCAAGTCTGCATTTTTTTTTTTAATTGCAAACACTTTTTCAACATCCCCCCCCTCCCCTAATTTCGTTAGTAGCATCTTATAAAGGGGTACTTGCAATATTTTATGACAAGGAGATATGGGTTAAATCCTGGTTAGGTGAGTTCTGAGGGTCATTTTCCTAAACTATTTCCCACTCTGACTCCTCACAAACATGAGTACATTTCTTCTAAATTTAACCGCGATCTTTAAAACAAGAGTATAAATATACCTATAACCCAAACAAGCAGTAAAACTAGTGGACAAAAATAATTAAAAGTTAAATTTGTGAAATATTTCTGCAGCTGAAATTTTGTTTTATTCAGAGTTTAAAAGAA
Organism: Timema poppense; assembly: GCA_902141375.1. Taxonomy (NCBI): domain Eukaryota; kingdom Metazoa; phylum Arthropoda; class Insecta; order Phasmatodea; family Timematidae; genus Timema; species Timema poppense. Next base: position 91,197 of record CABFOV010001818.1, on the reverse strand, counting down.
ATTGTATATACATCTCTAACTTATTATCATCGTGTCTCACTACCCATTAGGGTTATACACACTTACGCTAATGTGTATTGGTTGGGTGATTGTGAGATGAAATGGAGGTTCTACAGTTTAACGTGGAATCCGAACCACGGTGGAGGCCTGTGCATTCCACACATTCACAAGTTGTGATTAATACACGTCTTGTCAGAGGGGAAGGAAGGGTTTGGTAATCAGATAAATCTGTGTCGGGAACCGAGGATTGAAGCCCGGACCCCGAGCACAAAAGTCACACACTTTATTCCTAGATCGCCAGGTGTCACCATCTATAACTTAAAAATACCATAAGTCATTTACAAAATGTTTTATTGCAAATATGTTGACCAGATTACATACCTCTAATTTTATGCAATTTAATTATTACATACCTGCTTTCGTGATTGAATGGTCTAAGGGGCTACTCTTGCAATAGACTATCTTCAACCTGTTTCATACCTAACCCATTGGAGTAATTAGTGCATAAGCATATAACCTAAATGTGTATTAAGATATAGTGCTTAAAAAACAACTTTGAAATTAGTGTGTTTGGATTGTAAACATAATTTACACTCACTATAATACAAAACTAAACCCATTTTAAATCATGATCTTATAATAGTAATGAGTATGTAATTTTTATGAAGTGACTTAAATTTTCTGTCTGCAGACTATCCATATATTTCAATGTCATTGCTAGAAGTTTGCTGTGCGGGTGCATAACTTTAATTAACATTACCCTAATCTTTAATAAGTGTTCAGTGTTCAGGTAACTCTACCTTTAATTTTTTTTACATAACAAATTAAGCCTACTTTTTTAACTTAAAAAATAAAACATTTAAAAAATAAATAAGTTTGTTTTTGGCTTTTATTTTTGTGACTTACCTGTGTAAAATTGGTCAAACAATATGGTTCATGAATAAAGAAAGAAAGTTCAACATGTAAAATAGCTAAAATTAGTATTTGGTGCCATGGAATGAAAAGTTTAGAACAGATCTACATTTTTTCTTATAGGAATGTGCAAATCTGATCATTTATAAGCCATATAAGTTCAGACTAGTTTTGTTTTGGTTAAATGTTTTATATATTCATATATAACCAATCACTAGAGACATACAGAAGGCGAGGTTATTTTTCTCAAAAAGTGATGATATTAAGCTGTGAGCGATATTATTTATGTAAATAAAAGTCAAATTTGTATTCGTTAAAAAAAACTAGGCTAAGTCTGTCTACTTGTTTCATTAATATTGTGTATTTAACTATTATATTCAGAGAAAAATCAAATATAAATAAGCACAAAACATTTCACACTTGGTAATATAAAACTAGATATTTCAATATCATTACTTTCGAGTCTTACCAATAGCAATATTGAAGTTGTTTTTGCTTAGACCAAAAACTAATAACACCAGAATTTGTCTTCATTGAAGACTAAACTTCTATCGAATAAAGAGAAGGGAATAAAAATTAAGAAGATACAATTTTGCTAAATATGACTGCCTGTAGCAAGGTCCATATACAGTAAATTCTCTTATAATGTGTTATGTTCCCGGGGAACGCAACTTTATAAAAGTTATGTTTCCCCATAAGAACCAATGTTAAGTGTAGGAGCTAGTTTCCAAGGCCCCCCAAACTACTTAAAAATGCATGTAGTGTCATATCGCTGAAAAAGCTCGGGACAGGAATACATTTAATTTCGGGACGTGGATGGGACTGGCTCACCACTCATAACCTTCTCCCCCTCATGTGTCACCATGGCAGCCATTGGTTGAAAGAATGCACAGATAGTTGGTTGCTCAGAGGCATGTTTTTTTTTCTTTGTAAATTTCCTGGTAACATGTAAGGCCCTCCATGACAGTCCTGTGCATTCTCGCGCTGCATTTTACATCAGGGTCTTCATCGGCCAACATCTGAAGTCGTCCTTGAATGAGGTGAAATGCAGTAGCCATGCTCTTCATAGTAAATGTGCATGAAAGCTTGTCCTCTTCACTGTCAGATTCAGAGCTTGGATTTTGGGCTAGCTCTTGTAGCTCCTCGTTACCGATTTCCTCAATCTCGGCGTCCACCACCTCTTCTATGTCCTCCATTTCCAGATTCTGGGAATGTTGAGGAGGTTTGTGTTTTCACTTGGCACAATCTCTTCAAATCCTTTAAAACCTGTGACACATTCAGGCCATAGATTTCGCCACACCGCATTGAGGCATGTATGGGAAACCTCTTGCCAAGCCGTGGATATCTTGTTGATGGCGTTAAAGAGATTGTAGTTCCACCAATACTCCTGGATGCTGGTCTCGTCTTCATCATCTGTAGCTGCGACAAGTTACTCAAAAGTACACCACAAGTAATACCGCTTGAGTGTGGCAGTCACACCTGGGTCCATTGGTTGGATTAGAGCCATCGTATTGGGGAGGAAGAAAACAATCTTCACATGCTTGTCCAAGTCAGGAATGTCATGAGAATGTGAGGGAGAATTATCTATGAGGGTTCTGAAATCTCCTTTGCACAGTAACTCTTCTACGCGGTTATTGTGTAGACTTTCAATCACTCACAGAACACGGCAGCAGTTATCCACACCTTTTTGTTGGCTTTGTAACTAACGAGAAGGGGGTCCTTTGTCTTTCCTTTAAAAGCCCGTGGATTCTCTGATATGGCTTCATCTTTGAGTCACCAGATGCTTTCCCACCCACCTAGCAACAGCATGACACGATCTTTCGCAGCTTTAAAACCTGGTGGGCTTCTGCCGAAGTGTTGTCAGAACTTGCAGCTTCACCAGTCACTTAAATATTATGAAAATTTCACCCGTGCTTAAAACCATCAAACCACCCTGAAATACCTTTCTTTAGGGCCTTCACCATCCTTAGGCTTTAACATGTCATGATATAAAGATTGAGCTTTACTTTGAACAATGGCTAAAGTAACTGGAGCACTACGTTGGTCTTGAGAGTCGATCCACAATGAAAGCATTTTATCTATCCTTTCAATGCATTTGTTTCTTGTAAACATGACCTTTTGTCACACTGAGCCTCGAAAAGTTTTCCATACTGCACTTAATTTTTATGGCATTTTTCCCTCTAGTGCGAATAGTAGTTGCAAGTAGGCCCAAAGCTGCAGCAATGTCTACACCGGGCTGATCAGATTCAAGTCGCTGTATAAAGTCCATTTTCACGGCCAAACTGATTGTCTTGTTTTTTCTTTGAAATTAAAGTGTTATATAAAATACATGGACATTTAGATGGCATCGCAAACAGATAAAAACTACCCTTAACTAAAATAAAAAATAAAATAAACAAAGAATGATGAACACACATTGCATGCGAACTAAAAATATATTATCTATAATTAGATAAAAAAACATAAAAGAAAAGAAAGAAAAAACAAAAGATCCACATGAACTAAAGATATAAAAACTACAAAGAAAGCTAAACACAAGTTTGTATGTTTGAACAAAACTGCTTAACTTGCACCATCTTAAGTTGTGCCAACTCAATCGTGCTGAGTGTCTAAATCCTGTTCAAAAAGTCTAAATTTTCAAGTACAATATTCCAAATTTAAAATAAATAAACAAAATATATTTATTTTCGTAAAAATACCCATTACCATCATTATAATTAACGGGCTAGTAATCGTTTAGAGGGAGAGAAATCTCTGATGTGACCTGCATGAATCATAGGCCTATCAGGCCCACACAAATGGGAACCAGGCTGTTGACACTTGGCGCATGTTCAGCTGAAAAACATCATTGTAGAAAATAGTGAACCTTATGTAAAAAAAAGGGGGCGGGGAGGGGGGGGGGGCCGAGGGTTTTTACTCACCTGTTACTATTATTATTAGCACCGCGTCTTACTACCCGTTCGAGTTATACGCACTTACGCTAATGTGTAATGTTAGGGTGATTGTGAGATGAAATGGAGGACCTACAGTTTAACGTGGGATCCGAACCACGGTGGAGGCCTGGCATTCCCCACATTCACAAGATGTCTTGTCAGAGGTGAAGGATGGGTTTGGTAATCAGATAAATCTGTGCCGGGACCGAGGATTGAACCTCGGCCGCCAGCACAGAAGTCTGACACCTACCCCTAGACCACCAGGTCACCTACCTCACCTGTTACTGATTGTCCATATAGGTTTTTCCACATACATTTATTGTATATCTCAGTCCAACAGCATTCACCTTGCTCTTGTTTCTCCTGACAAACCCACGCTTAACATCCAAACAACACTTTTGTTGGTGTCAACACACTTTTATATACTACTTCATTCTTTGCAATAGTTCACACACATCTAATTACTCTCCAAGATGCATTAACCAGTTTTTCAATTTCAGCTTCCATTTTTACAGAACATTCTGCCCTAATACACAAAATCATTCACCAGTTCACAGTTTTACATTTATACCGAGCTGACAGTTTTTGATAAGGGTGTATCAGGAAATTACTATCACTTTAGTTTTGAAAACATTTATATGAAGATCCATACTGCCTGTCTCCACATTCAAATGATTTAATGTGAACTCAAGACAGTAAGAGCACAGCCTTCTCAGTGTGAATCCACCTTTAGTCTACCCTGAGAGGTAACAAACCTACCTTGTATTGTTCTGCTATGACACAGCTTACAAGGTATGGCCATAATGTAGTCCATCAAGGTAAATGGAGTGTACATTTTCCTCTCATGACCTGAAACATAGCTCCACTGGCGAATTCATCAGAAGTGTGTGCGTGCGCGTGTGTGAACGGGGAGGGGGAAGGCTTGCTCCTGAAAGTATTAAAGATCCGTGGGAGGAATTAATCGTATATCCACCTTGCCTGGAGTTCAATGACTGTTGCAGTGATCGAGTTTGCGACTATTGTTACATGTACAGTGGAACATGCATTCTCTACGAACTTAAGGAATGATAAAGATATTTCCCCATTGAAAATTTGTCCAGGGACTGCAAAATTCACTCAATGTGAATATATCTAGTGTAAAAAAGTTTATAATTCCTCTTTTGCAAGTTCCTGTCTCACAAACAAGATGAAAGGAAAATTGAATGTTTTAAACACTAAAAAAATACTAAATTGTAAATTTTAGGAACTAAAATTTAGATCCCAGGTCATTAAATGCAAATTAAGTGGTAAAATTAAGGAAAAACACTTACTGTAAGAGAGACAAAGAAAGTGGAGGCCATGGGAATAAAGTTTGTGAGGAGCATGTTAGCTGTCACGAGGTGAAACAGGATTAAGATTATTATTATTAGCACCGTGTCTTACTACCCATTCGGGTTATAAACACGATTAAAAATAAAGTCAGCCGGGTAAGAGTGGAAATACAGTGAGTAAATGAGATATTAGAGGACGCAAGGCCGAAATGGTGGGTCACATAATGATGGGAATGATGGAAGGAAAGAGTAAGATGGAGGCCTTTTATTAAAATGGACCAACCAGAGGTTGAGAAAAGTTGATGAGTTATTGTTGGAAAGTGTGGAGCAAGGGGACGACTATATCTTAAGTACAAGATGACCTTTTAAAAACACCTTAGAACTGCTCGGCCACAAGTTAAAGTAATATATTCCAAATGTTTTGTATTAGTTACAGAAGTATAATTACTTAATGGCATTTAAAAAATAACTGGAATGGCACTCAATACAATAAGGAAGGTATGAGGTAAGCATCACAAGATCATTTTGCTAATTTTTGTACACAGGATAAGTAAATATTTTAAGTAAGCTAACACATTTGGTTCAATTATTTAAAGTAAACAGGAAAAGAATCTTTTTATTGTGAATTTAAAAAAATTTGGCAGTTTTACGAATATATGAGCAGCTATGGAATATTAATATTCAAGGGTTATTTCTGAAAAATTAAAATAGTAAATAAATCAATCAAAAAACATTGACAGCTGTAATCAAGCATTCTTTACATACATCTAGAAAAGTTCATACAATTGAAGATTTTGAAAGAGATGTGAAGTCTATTTACAATATTATTCTCTATAACATGTACGTATTGGCGCGGAAGTATTCTATCTAAAAATCAAATAAGAATATGAACTTTCTCAAACGACCTGAGTTCTAGACTAGTCACTGCAAATTACTTTTCATTTTTGACAATCATTAATGTTGGCATTGATGGGAGGGGGGGGCTTCCTTTATTTCACTGTGGAAAAACCAGCAATACCAACATTAAAAAATAATTTACCCTATACCAAAACATTAACTTTGGCTGCAGCTGCAGCTTCAGCTTTTTTTTTTAAAGTTTCTTTCTTTCTAAAGATATAACAATAATACTAGAGTTAATACAAATCAATCCATTCATTTTCAAGCTTAAATAAAACAAATTCACATTAATACAGTACATTCAGTCTTGTTGCATTGACACTGTAAAACGCTACTACAGAATATATATCTATAATGATAAAAACAAATCTTAAAAATGGACTTACTATTAAGCTACTCTGTCAAAACTAGCATGATTGTGTTTCTAGAATCCTTTGTTATTTTGCAAACTCATTTTAAACTTAACAGTTCCACTTTGTTCTGACCTTTAACCAGATGGTTACCATTGGAGGGAAGTCGTACCAATATGCATGTCACCCACTCAAAATCTAGTAATTCATACTGTACACAAAGAATTAAGTTGATACGACACAAGATCTTGTAGCGATCACGCAACAGTTGATATACGAGATATTGTTTGAAAAACTTTTTTACTATATTTAGAAAGGCAGTGAAATCTATATTTACATGCTCTAAGGCCTATGGTATATTCAATTTAATCTCATTAACTTACTTAAATATTTTACAGGAAGGCCTACGGCAATAATACATTATTTCATTCCTAAAGAGTTCAAATAAGTCCCAGCCAACTTTACCATTTTGACAAAGAACATTACTTCAAACAAAGAAATGCGTCAAGCGAATAACATTACTAAAGAAATATCAAAAGCCAGCCAGCCCTCTTTTTGAATATCTTAATGTACAACATGACAGAATTTGTTTGTTTTGAAAATTTCAACATTTTGCTTTTAGTAAAATGTAAATCTCAAGCTTCATGTCGTCATTCACAAAACTATGTTTCACATAATATTTACCTTTTTTTTACAAATAGAATGTAATATAAAAAAAAGTGTTCTACGTCTGTCAGAATATTCATACAAAGTATAAATCTTTAAAAGGTTTCATTAAAGCTGCCTTCATTCTGTGGAAATCATTCCTCAAACAGTTAACTATACATATTGTTTACCTCAATTCAAATCATATGCTGCAGGATTGAAAGTAAACAAAGACATAATTTGTAAACTAATCAACCTTGAAGCCTAAACCATGGCATATTAAATAAAACCCTTACCTACATAACTTTCCACAAGCCAATGGAGGCAAGAGCCTTTACAAGACAGTAAAAAAATTAACCCCGAACTATGTTGTGGATGACATGTTCTAGGCTAGTGTGATGCTTGCATACGTAACCACACATTCACCCACCCACCAACTAATGGTCAGAATATTAGTTCTCTCCCCTACTTCTTCTGTGCTGCGAGTTGTTTCATTCTGTTGAGCGCGGAACCTGCCTTGAACCATTCTATCTGCTGTTCATTTAACGTGTGGTTCAAAACTATCTTCTCCACGCTGCCATCTGCATGCTTGATCTCTGCTTGCACAGGCTGGAACAAGTAAACCAGATAATTTTAAGAAGTGACACACAAACTACTCCATACATTTTTTTTTTCCTACTTGGAAAAAGGTAAACTAGAGCATTATATGGACAAATATAACTATACACACATAGCATTTTATTTACAAATTTCAGTTGTGTGTTTATGGAGTAGCTATGGACACCGAAATATCACAAGGTGTGTTTTACAAACCTTTACTTGGCTCATTTTTTTAAGCAGAGCATTTTATTACCTGTTCAGGTTATACACATACGCACTAATTACAATACTGAGCTAGGTATGAGGAGTGTTAAAATTAGAGGAAGTGTATCTGCATTTGTGTGGAAGAAAAGTAGAAAACCATTTTGGAAAACACCCACCTCGGTAGCGTAGTTGGCTGTGTTGAGCTCAACTGCTGAGGACGGGGAGCTCTAGGTTTGAATCTCAGTCGGGTGAACTATTTTTTTCTTTCCCTAAATAGTTTTCCCACTCTCCCTCCATGCGAATGCGGGTTCACTTCCTCTAATTCAACCTTCCCATTTCCTAATCCATTAGCGTAAGTGCGTATAACCCGAACGGGTAGTAAGACGCGGTGCTAAATAATAAATAATAATAACTACATTTTGGAAAATCACGCTCAGTACACCTGACCAGGATTCGAACCCCAATCTCTCTTGTCATCAGCAGTCTAGTTTAACATGAGAGTGACACCTTGGACCATGCAACCACCAAAGCAGGTCACATTAATATCAAAAGTTCATTTATTCTTTGCCTGAAGTTACTATAAAAATGGTATTAACTGCACTATTATAATCTCCTTTTCAATAATAAATCAAAGCTTCCGGCCCAGAAAAAATATTTCCCTCCACCAAAGACCATTGGTTGGGAAAAAAGTATATGTGTGTTAGATCTGGCTCTCATCAAATTGAGATAATATGGAAATATTTAAAATAAAATGTGTAACTGTGAAAAGTGCAAGAATAAATGAAGAGAGAAGTGTGTTTGTTCTTATCTAAGCCTTACTTAACGATCCTTTCAAGTTGGCTCCCTTCACTATCACTATCTTTACATTATTGTACAGTGTTTCTAAACTGTCTTATTATACATTTGCAAGCCCCCAGGCAATAATTAATTTTATCATACATTATAAATTAGTATTCATAAGGAAAACTCTGACATAATTGACTTGCATGTTGTGATAACTTGAGTTATTAAATTAGAAAAAAAAGGTTATTAATGAATGTGCTATAAAACAATTTCTAAATGTTTTGGTTTATAAATTTATACAAACAAGCACAATATATTTTTATGCTTAGAAACACACAAAAAAATTAACAAACATTACACTTCCCAACCAGGCCTAAGTAGTATTAGTACTATTTTAAAATTTGCACGAGCATTTGTTTAGAAATGGACAGTTAAAATTATGCATTAAATAATTTGCGCGAGCTGGCTGCTTTGCAGCGCTACAAGTTGGCAATTGAAGAGTGAACGTTGCCGGGAAAAACCTTTACTGGTGTCCTCTTTTGTTCTTGACAAATGTTTTAGTGTAAGTGATAGTACCTCTATAAAAAATTGGATTTGGTTGTTCTACTCAATAAAGAGGCAAATGCTCGCTTGTTTACTTTGTTTCTCAAATTAGAGGTGGCACCATATACCTCTACTTGTTGAAAAGGATGACAGAGGGTGAGTTTCAACTAAACTGGGGGACCAAGTATCATTACTGTCCCACCTTTCCCGGTGCCAAGTTCTTCAATCCCAACAAGGAGATCCTATCCGAGGGCTGAATCTTGTCATAGTCGGCAGGGTTGTTGAAAGTCAGGGGCAACATTCCTTGTTTCTTCAGATTCGTTTCGTGAATTCGAGCAAAAGACTTGACGATGATCGCTCGGCCACCGAGATGTCTTGGCTCCAAAGCTGCATGCTCCCGACTGCTGCCTTCACCTGCCGTTATAATATACAAGTGAGACAGTGCTCGCTCTAGTTTACATTCTAAACATTACACTAGCAATGTTTGCACATAAGAACAGGAAGACAAGACAATTCCATAATTGCCTAAAAGTGTGCTTTTCCTTTATTTTACAGTGCATCTGACTATTCACATATTTACACTGTTGGGGCATGGAAAGCCAGAGTGTTCTATTCCAAATACCCTTAATTTTTAAATTTTAAGCAATCTACTCACCGTAGTTCTCATCTCCGATTGCCACCCATCGAATACCCTTGGCTTTGTAAGAGCGCGCAACATCGGGGACTGGGCCCCATTCTCCTGTCACTTGGTTCTTTACTTTGTTCATCTCCCCATTCTCAGCATTCACGGCACTATACGCGCACAAACACAATTTTATTTAATTAATACTGCTTACTCTACTATATTGTAATGTAATTGGAAGAAGGTACAGGAAAGGTGGATACAAATATATAAAAGGAACGAACACAATATGGCTTTTACAATTAAAAGAAGATAGTTCACACTTTAAATTGATGTCATTGGACAAAGAGGTAATGGCTCCTCTTGAAGAAAGTGGATCGTTACACACCGCTAAATCAAAATGTTAGGGGTGTGAGAAACTTCGACTTTACTTCGAAACAAATATCAGCATTGACTTCGCTTCCTTCAAAAAAATTTTTTTTTGGCTTCGACAATTATAAAACTTCACCAATAAAGATATGGACAGCTAAAATACTCAATGTATGGCCAGTTACCGACATTTTGCGCTGTTAAATATGGATACGAAAAAATCTGAAGTATTGGAATTCTATGTTGTGATAGGAACGGATGCTGAAGGAGTGTAGTTTGAGGGAATACAATAGGTCTATGTGAAAGAAGTGTCATATGGTGGTTTGGGCCTATTGAGAGAACGAGTATGGATTGAGTGACGAAGAAAATATATAAAGGAAGTGTATAGATCAAAAAGAAGAGGTAGGCCATGTAAGGCGTGACTAAGTGTTGTAGATGAATGTGTGAAAAGGAGATATATTAAAAGTTTTAAGAATAAAAAAACATGTGTGACTTGGTGTATGGATGTTGAAGGGAAGGAAGTATGCAAGGATAGGGAAGTGCGGAGAAAGTTTTTTTTAGTGAGGATGGATTAAGTACAAAGTTGTTTTATGGGCTATATTCACAATTTTTTGCCTACCTCAGTAAGGGAATGGCATGATTAGGTATGTATATGCATGTATGTTAAAAAAGTGGACTTCACACACACACACACACCTATAAAATGAAAGTCTGATGAAATGCACTCTTTAAGTAAACCCACTAGTATGCACCTTGAGTAATATAGTTGGGACTTAATCCACAGGGCAGTTTGTTTCACTGACATCCATCTTAACCTCCCAATGATGATTATGTTTATATATTTAGTCATATCCGCACTCACCCGATGAACATGTTGTTTGAGATGTTATCAAGGTGACCTCTATATTTGAGCCACGGCCCAGCTGCTGATATGTGATCTGTGGTACACTTTCCCTTAACCTGTAATGTTAACAATAATATGCAATTAATAATAATAATACATCTTTAACAAAAAACGAAGTGATTTAGGATTTATTTTTTTCCTCCATGAGACAAGTTAAAAAAAGGATCTCTCAAGAAGATCATGAGTTCGAAACAAGTTAATATTAGATTTAAATATGGGGGTGCAAAGCTACAGAGCTTTGTCTTGGCCCCGAGATAGATATTAGCTTCAACTTCACTTTGAATAAATGTTTAAAGAATTATAAAGCTTGGCCAATAAACAATATTCTCAGCTAAAATATTCAATTTATATTCAAATATACTTTTAGGTGTTTTATACACAATGCATTCATTAAAGCTCATATGAAATAACCACAAGTAATAAAAATCACATGTTGTTTAGTAACTTGATTTATAAGATTATGAATAAATATTACAAACAATTCTGCAATAAAGAAAATTTTAAGTAGGGATAGGCCCTCAAATCCTTAAAAATATTTGAGATTCGAGACTACAATCCTTGATTTTTTAAATTCTTTTTTTAAATTTTTCAAGTAAAGTTTGTTTTAGAGTTCTAATATTGCTTATTGGTGGTTCAGAACCAATTATAAATATAGGATGATCTTAACAACCACACCCCAGAACAGTGATTTAACACTTAACCGAATATATGAATGTAGTATAAGAAAAAATGTTAACATTATTATTCTATTATATTTATATTTCCACTTATGTTTATAACTGTTCCAAGAATTGGATTTGAAATTCGAAGATAAATTGGAGATTTGGATTCGTAAAATAGTGGATTCGACCCAACTATAATTAAAAGTGATTTTAGTGAATATATTTAAATAAATAAACTATAATATTTTTTCAAAACATAAAACAATTAAACACAAATATTCAAACTTCAATTTGATTTCGAGAACATTTCATACATTCAATTTGATTTTGCTTCAAATTGAAAAAGTAAACTTTGCATACCCCTAGGTTTAATATTTAAAAAAAATATTTCTATAAATACGCATTTTTTTAAATAATTTTTTTTATGTTTAACTCCCATTGAATTTATAAATGAATTTGTAAAAGAAATTCACTCTCATGATATTTGAGACTCTTGTGACACACTGCTGTCTACTATTTGTTAGGGATGGATTTTTCTTTCAAATTTACTATCAAAACTGGGGGTTTGCCCAAAACAATTATAGGGCAAAGCTAATACCCAGACCCTTGACCATTACTTGACCAGCAACTAAGAAAATAATGTTAACAAAATTAGAATTCAAGGGGAAAAGAATCATACCAATACGGGAAAGATTAACCTCTTAGTTTTAACATGTTTTCTAAGATTTGGTTTTAGGATCCGTGGTCAAATTGAAGATTCAGATTTAACCCATCTCGACCATTTAGCAACATAAACCTAACATTCCTTCTGTTGAGATGTCTCACCTTGATGAGGATGGTGAGATCGGTAAGGTCCTTGCCGTCCCATGGGTCGAAAGGTTTAAGCAGCTGCAGCCTCGAGCTATTGGGGTCCACGATCACATTCACTTTGCTTCCATCAGCTGGGGGAGCATCGTACGTGTCCTCGCCTGGGTCAAAACCTTGCGCGGGCAGCTCGTCTCCGAAGGGGTTGTCCAGCAAAAATTCCTTGCCTGAATACAACTTAAGGTCAGGTTATGACTATCGACATTGAGATTTATATTTTACACACTGTGCCAACCAGGGCTGGGAACATTTGTTGCCAAATTTACTGATATGAAATGGTATGGACATGTAAGGATGATGAAGTAGAAAGGGATCCAAAGGAGAATGGCAGAGCTGAAGCATGTAGGAAAAAGACTACAAGGTAGAGAGAGAAGGAGATGAGAGAAGCAAATAATGAGTGTGTGAGTGAGAGGAGATGAATCAAAGCAAATAAAGGAGGAAGAATGATGGAAAGAAAGAAGATGTAAGCATTTTACTAAACTAAACCTGCCATAGGTTTGAACTTGGTGTCTACCCAACTTGACCAATGGAATTCCCAACATTTTCATAACAGCTTAGAATGGAGTTAATTGACAATCTTGGCTGTCAATTTTTTTTTCTTTTTTTTCAAATCATAGCTGGCATTTGTTTTGAAATCAAGTCAGGAAAGTTTCAGAGCTTTTGCACATGCCAAATTTTTAGATAGGCCTTACCAAAATACTTGTTAAAATAAGCAACTATATCAGCAAACTACTGTCAAACGTTATTTACCATCAGAGCCCTTCAGCTTGTCTTTGGTGGGATCGAAGTCGAGGGTCCCTGCTAAGGACAAGGCCGTCACTAGTTCAGGAGATGTGACAAAGCAATGTGTGGCTGGGTTGGCGTCGTTGCGCCCTGTGAAGTTCCGGTTGTACGACGTCACAATGGTGTTATTCTCACCCTTCTTCACGTCCTTACGGTCCCACTGACCTATGCATGGACCGCAAGCGTTTGCCAACACTGTGCCGCCAAAATCCCGCAAGGTTTGGGCCTGTCAATAACATATAAACATTACAGAAAGTAAAATAATCTTGGTTCATAGTGATTTATCAACTAAGCAATATTACTTAAATAACTAAACCTACAGTACTTCTACTAAAGAAGACAGAAGAAAGGAAGAAGATGTCACCTTTGTGCATTGGATTCTTCCCACATTTTTCCTCTTTCCCTAGGTGGGCTTTCTTCATCAAATTTACTCTTAGTAGTTTAGTTTTCCTTTTTCATTAGTTTTATCAATTTCCTTTACTATAAAATATACCTACACACAGGGGTGCTGAATATGTTCAGAGCTCCAATATTTCCCCAAAATATGACATTTTCATTAAAAAAAAATCCCCGAAAACCATAGTACTCAAAATAAAATATTTAATATTTGATAGAGGTTGAAGGGAATAAGAATTATTACCTTCTAAATAGTTTGGAAAATTCAAATTTAAATATAATTTCTAACATAGTTATTTTTATTGTACCTACCTTATAAAATTTTTTGTTGTCTCTCAGAAATCGCAGCCTTCCGATTTCCTTGTGTGCGTCACATATTGTTATTAATTGTTAATTGATACCAGTAGGCTTACCAGTACCAATATTTAATTTTACATCTTGAGAGTAAGAGGCAATGGAGTGTAATTCTGGGAGACCTTGGTTTGATTTTTGATTTTCATAGAATTTCCATTTTTTCGTAGACTCGCCACTACTGCAAGGTCTATCACTATCAACCACACTAGGGGAAATACTAACGCTATTTACGACCATGAGTTTTCCCTGATCACACAATCTAAGTTTTACAAAACTTGCAATACTCTCTTAAGCCTTATGTCTAGGTCCCTATCAGAACAAGAATGTACTAAAAGCATCAACAAAATTGTTGGACTTTTCCCTGCCCCAAATTTCCCTAGGACTGCTTTAATTTCCTCCAACCTCATTCGCACGTTTGGACATATTTTGCACCCCTGCCTATACGAAGACATGGGTCTTTAGAACACTCAAATACTTTTGACTATTCAAAATTTAAAAACATTTTAAAATCAGATATATATAGTAACCAACCTTTTGAATCATATTTTTTTATGCGATAATTTAAAATTTTTATATTTTTGTCATATGAACATAATTTGTGAAGTTTGTAAAATCACAAAAGTTTAATAAAAGTTGATTTTAAATATTTTTGCTAGGGAGAATTCATAATTTTTGAATAAGGAATTTTAATTTTGGTTTAAGTTTTTGAAGTTTTGTACACCCATAAAAATAAGTGTAGATCTTTTAAATAGTTTAAATGAAAGAGTTATTTATCCAAGGGGTGTGTAAATCGATAGAATCACAAAAATGAAAAATACCCTGCAACACCTCCGATCTTCCAAAGTACTAAGTACTTACAATGCCATCCCTCTCAATGGTCGCTCGGATCTGCTCGGAGCCAGGAGTGACATTGAATGGAATCTTGGACTTAATGCCATGTTTCATTGCTTGCTTAACAATGCTGGCGCAGCGACCCATGTCTTCATAGCTCGAGTTGGTACAGCTGCCAATAAGACCTGCACAAAAGTCATAGTTATTAAAAAACTATAAACTTTTAATTCTTTAGGTAAACTTAGGTCTGTGCCGGAATGACATTTTTACTTGCGGGAATTCCCAGGCAGGAAATACCAGTTTCCCGTGAGAACGAGAAAAAAAATTTAAAAATAATCTTACAATTTAGGCCTGTTATTTTATCCAACACCTTAGCTCAGTCAGTAGCCTGTTTGTCTACTGAGCTAAGGATTCCGGGTTGAGATTCCGGCATGGCTGAAAAATGTATCATTGGTGAAATGTGGGGTTATCCTTTCACAGTGATGAAATAACAGCTGGGGGTTGGATGTTGTGCCTGTCCTAGTCTTAAGTTATATTAGAAGGCATATGAAACTACAACAAGACTAACAAACCGATAATGGAAAATATATGGCTTGAATAAAAAGGTGACCCAGGCCACAGGCTGGTGAAGGTGATGGATGTAAAGTAAAGGCCTGTTATTTATTTTTAAGATTTATGTTTCATTTTTTGTCACCGCACGTGTTTTACGCCTCGCATGTTGCTCTTGATTTAAAATTCCTATCTTAGCTTATCATTCCATTGTTTATGTGAGATGTTGAGAAATCATACTTTTCAACATGATCACTCACTTGCGGATCTGTTATGGATGATTTCTTAATATCGGAAATACAGCATAGATTCTTCCACCAACTAACACTGACCAACTGAATTACCATTTCAGTTACACTAAAAGGTGGAAACCATATCTCTCCATCTCTTCTTTTGATCAGGTGTTTATTATTAAACACGCACGATGATTTCCGCTGGCTGGTAGAGTTCCAGAATGATAAAAAAATATACCCCAATAGGAATCTGCTGCTTTTTTAGTGAAAAAATGTTAGGCTGCGCATATGATAAGAGTACAGTTCCCAGAAGGATATTTTTAGGAGAACACATCGCACTATATTCGAGCCTATGTGATAGGTCTATCATAAATTATTAATAATTTATGCGCACATGTTAACATTTTGGACTCACAGCAAGAAAATAATAAACAAATATTTGTTTGTATTATTAAAATGAACATGCTTCTTTATTACATATTACCTTTGTAATGGTTGCTCAGTAAAAGAGACCGAGTAATTTCAGGTTTTTCAGGTTTCCTCATTAAGATGTCAGCTTGTGCACACTATCATAAACCATTTCCAACCTTTGGCCAGTTCAGTTTAGTAAAAATTCCTGTATTTTCGTTCCACTATTTTTTCTCCATCCATTTGCAGAATGATTTAAATTGTGTTAAAAGTTTTTAATCATATAATAAAACAAGTTCTAAAAACAGAATTTGAACCATTTCATATATTTCGAAAAAACATGTTCAGGACATTGATCGACAAATTAAGTAATAACGCCACTATATTTAGGTGGATAAAATAGAGCACAAGTAAAAGGTTGTTAACAGCAACCTTATGTGACTCACCCACTTTGATATCTAGAGGCCATCCCTTCTCCTTAGCAGTTTGGCCAACTTTGGAGATGGGGTGAGCTAAGTCTGGGGTGAATGGCCCATTAATATGAGGCTCCAGTTTGTCTAGATCCAACTCAATAACCTGTCAACAAAACTTATATAAATTACTTTTTTCTTTTTTATACAAAGGAGTAATACTGAAACCACAATTATGCTAACACTAAACTTAAGTTTTATGGAGCATCCATTTTTGATCTGAAGCAAAGTTGAATCATAAACATGAAATATTCCCCAATTTGAACCAAAGATTGAATAATTTTGTTGTGTTCCCTTGTAGGATTTTTTATATAAAAGAGCAATATGGAAATATGAAACCGCTTTTTGTATTTTTTTTTAGTTTTTAAAGGTATCATATTTTTTCAATCAACAATGAACAAGAGAAAATGAGAGAATTATTATTTTAAAATTTTAACAATAATTTATATTACAAAGGGTATTAATTTTTGTAGATTTATGTAAATGTAAAATCTATATACTAATAGGTACTTCGATGGCCGAATGATGTGTAATTATACTGTTTTGGACCCCTTAACATATTAAAAAAATCATGGATGAAGTGTATTTTTCTTATATTATTATTATTATTATTATTATTATTAGCACCGCATCTTACTACCCGTTCGGGTTATACACACTTACGCTAATGTGAAATGGTAGGGTGATTGTGAGATGAAATGAAGGACCTACAGTTTAACGTGGAGTCCGAACCATGGTGGAGGCCTGGCATTCCTCACATTCACAAGATATCTTGTCAGAGGTGAAGGAAGGGTTTGGCAATCAGATAAATCTTTGCCGGGACCGAGGATTGAACCCCAGTATTTTTCTTAAAAGTAATGTATGTAAAATTTCCTTTTAAAACTTCATCCATGGAGAATCACGCGCTTTTAGAAGAAATGTCAAAGTCTTGCACCATTAAACTTATATCTTTTCTTTCAAAGATCAACTCTCTAGTGTTTACCAAAAATGCAAAGTGACGCTACCTCCCTCAACCCAATTGGAAGCTAGCCTTCCCAACACCTGCCACCAGGACTCTTTCTATTAGTTGGTTTTGACACTGGTGACAAGGGGTCCAAGAGGCAAGGGGTAAGTCATATATAAGCCGCTTGTGCATATGAATATATTGCAGTAACACAAAATATTAACAGTGCCGGTAGCATGAATCTAGAGAACGTGTAATATCTATAGAGTACACAAAAAATAATAATCGCATATCATGAAATCATCTTAGTAAATCTTGTGCAACATTAAAAATAAAAGTCTTATTTACTTGAGTGAAATAAAGATCAGATCACAAAACCACGTGAGTGCGCAGCAAGGCATACTCGTGTCGTCATCGTCGTAACTTCATATAACTTTAATTGGCGCTCAATCATGGAGTTATAAATTCCAATTATATCATCAAATACCGAGAACATCATTTTAATTGGCACTCAATCACAGGGCTATAAATACCAATATTAAATCATACCATTTTAATCTGCGCCCATCGAGGACCGAGACGTTTTAAATGTCATTCTTGCGATAGATTGGCCTGATAATGATGGGGAGACAGGGCTTCGAATCCTGATTCGGAGTAGTGAGATTGGTTTTCCCTAAATATATTTCCATTCTCCCTCCATGCAAGTTTGGGTACAATTCCTCTAAATTTAACCTTACTGTTCCCTAGCACACATTAATGTTATTAGTACACAAACGTATAGCTAGAAGAAGTAGTAAGACAAGGTGCTAAAAAAAAATACTAATGTAGACTAGTGACTAACCTTATCATACTTTGCCCCAGCGTCGGCAGTCAGCAGACTATCAGCAACTTTGTCAGCTTCCTTGGCGACGTATCCCCGAGTGGTGCAGTTAAGGTAATCTCTCATACGAGAATTGTAAGGGAAGAGTGAAGCTGTAGCCCCAATCTCAGCACCCATGTTACAAATTGTTGCCATTCCTAATCAAGAAATCAACATGTGTTTATGCATGGCTGGTTATGTGACCTTGGGCATCGAAATACCAAAAGAATGAAATGCTGGTAAAAGGGAGGACAAGGTTTGAATCTTGGTTGGGTCAATTTGGTAAAATGTCTTCAAGTCTCGCTGTCCTTCCACCAATTCCTCCCCCCCCCCCCCCCCC
>CABFOV010001818.1:49179-68555 GCA_902141375.1 Timema poppense | reverse complement strand
CCCCCCCCAACGGCAGGCCAGCCTAACACAAGAGTGATGCCTTAGACCAGCGGTTCCCAAACTTTTTGAATGGTGTACCACCTGATAAATTTTTGTAATTTGTATACCACCAAGATAAGGCTGCATATTTACTATTTCGGTAAATATAATAAAACAAACTGCAAGCACCAGCTGTATAAGCTTGAATCAGTCTTGCCACCCCTTCAACCATTGTTTATATTTAGGCGAGTTTTCCCGAATTACTTGGTTACGTTCTGGTATCGAGCGTCATCTACCAAGTGTTTCTGACCATGCTGGAGCATAAGAATGCTTTGAGATGTTTTTCTTAAACAAAAATGGTGGTTGGGGTGAAATATATATAATTAACTAACATTTATCACTTGCATACCAGAATATATGTGTAATACATAAGAATGTGTACCTTGCAGCTCAGTGAAAAGAGATTTTCATTACTGACTTACATACCTGATGAATAATACCAGATCCTGGCTTCCAGAAACCAACGCCATATTTCGCTCCGGCTGTGCTCAAGAAATTATAGACTTCCTCATTCAAACTCTTGGCACGAGCCAGATCCTTTTCCCCGCCAACCTAAAACAATTATAATACAAATCAAGTCTATAAATATATACATATAAAAAAGTTTCAATTCAAACAAACAAGTTAAGGTGCACTCAGAGCAGTCTTAAGACAAGGTTCAATCTCAGAATGAATAGGTTTTTTTCCCCTCAATATATGACTATTTTATTTCTTGATATACGGTTGGAATCAGATATCTAAGAAATGTATGTTGAAAAACTCATATGTACAGAGTCAATATTTAACGGGTGCTGAGGGGATGTGGTTTGAAAGAAAATCCAATAGGTAAATGTTAAAGAAGCATCTTACGTTGATTTGTGCATGTTGAGAGGAGTGTGTATTGAGTGACAAAGAATATATATGAAGGTAGAGTGTGTGTGTATCAAAAGGATTAGGTCATGTAAGACATGGATAAATGTAAATAAAAAGATAAATATTAAGAGTTTTATGAATAAAAGAGTATGTGTGACTTGTTGTATGGATGTTGAAGTGAAGGGAGTTTGCAAGGATTGGGAAGTATGGAGAAAGTCAGATTACCTGAATCGATTTTAAACAAACAATCAAGATAAAATAAGTAGGCCAGTAAGCAACTAAGCATAAATAAACAGTTTTATCAGGGTCAAACTGTTGAGAGTATTTATTTTTCATGAAACCCAACAAAATATCTAACTTAAGGATTGTATGAAATAAATTGGGGTTCTTTGCATAGTTGTAGAAAGTTAAATCCAGTTGGGTAGTAAGAATTAAAAGTCATGTTTATTTATTCATCACTCTGAAGAGTAAACATATATGTCATGGCTGCTGACTTTGTATCATGTGTAAAGTGTTCTTATTTCTGTTTAAAAAAAAATCCGTAGTTTGCTTTATTTATTTCAAGTTTATTTGTAATTCTAGTTTTGATCTTCAATTTTTGAAAAGTTTTAATGTGTTTATTAAAATATTTACAAGATTGTTCGTGAGATGAAAGTTTCAGAAGTGAGCATGCATTGTAACCATCGAGTCCAAGTTTCCCATAGAGGTGGGAGGGTGGGGTATTAGGCACGTTAGATTTTCTACACCTAGCAATTGTTATCAAAAAAAATATTCATGCTTATCTCTTTTGTCGGACATAATAATGATTACGAATTAAGTTGTGCTTTTCAAGAAGGCCTAACTAAGTAATTTTTTAATTCAAAATATTATGCTTTGTTTATGAGGTGAAAGATTCGACCATCAAATCCAATAAAACACAGAATCCTCGAATCTCAAATACTTGTCAGGATTCGGTGGATTCGAGGATATGAGTGGCCCATTTCTAATTAAAATCAACATATTTGACCATTATACACATATAAAATACCAAGTAATTATTACTATGTAAAAACGTAAAGATTCAATTTTGTTTTATTTCGTGTATTTATAATACATTCAAAAATGCTACAATGAACTTTAAATATATTTTGATATTAATTTTACCATGCTAAGTAAAAGTTCATAAAAACATGTCTCGGGATATTTCAGTGTCCCTAATCGATAAGTACTAGAGGTTTAGCTTGAAATGAATGATTAATTGGTAAATAAAGGTTCTTTTTCTAGCTATTGCACATAAATGGAGAGGAACAGTAATTAAACCTACAGTAGCCCCACGGCTTCGTTGGTGCTGACGGACAGTTTAAAGCTGACTTCTGACAGTCAACATTTAGGTATATACCTAAATTTTGACTGTCAGAAGTGACAGCTGATAAACACATGTTTTTGCAGATAATCTGGTTTGGCGTAGGGATACGTAATTTGTTCTGGTAACTTTTTAAAGCTGTCAGTCAGCACCAAAGAAGCCATGGGGCTACTGTAATGTTGAAAGATTATTTGTGTGACAACTTGTCATCTGACACCTTAGTTCAGTTGAGTGTGTGTCAATCTACTAGGCTAAGGGTCTTAAGTTCAATTACTGGCATGGCCGAACAATTTATCATTGGTGAAATGAAATCTGTGAGAATGTTAAGATTTTTATTTTAAAATGAGTTGTGATAAGTTTGATCAAAGAATTATTTTTTTTTGCTCACCTGGTCTCAATAACGGTTTGGGTTACACACATATGTACTAAGATAATTATAAAAATGGGTTGGGAATGAGGAAGATAGAATTGAGAAGAAATGTATCCATATTTACATGGAGGTAGATTTGGAAACCATTTAGGAAAAACCACCCTAGAAAACACTACTAGGATTAAAACACTGTTTGCCTTGTAATCAGCAGTCCAGCCAGTCTATTGAAAAAATGATGCATTATATTAGAACATTCGTTCATCAAAATGGATCTAAGACTAATCAATTTTGCACACACTTATTAGGATGGTATGAAAATAGCTTTATTCGCATATAAAGTAACCTGAAATGAACAAACCCTAATAAATAGCTATTTAAAAAATTTTGGTCAACACAAACGAACACATGATACAATAAAATATTTCTCTTGGCATTTTCAAGTAGGAATATTGTGAAAAAAAAAATACCTAAAAATAATTGTGTTGGTACATATCTGACACTTTTTACTGAACAAGTCTGTCTCACCTGGGCCTCAATAAGATGGTCGCAATGGATGGTGGAAGGCACAGCTACTTTTGGCAGCCCTGACGAGATGAATTGTAGCATGGCCATCTGAGCAGTTGCGTCTTGCATGGCGACACGATCAGGTCGCAGTCTTAGGTAACTGGTGCCTCGCTCAATATCTTGAGACGTCGGCTCATCTATATGGGAGTACAACACTTTCTCGGAAAGTGTAAGGGGACGATTCAACCTGCAGGAGGAACAGCCCATTTGAAGAAAACCTTACAGTTAGTTGACAAAATAAGATTAAGTTTTTTAAAACTAAAAGATGGCTCACTAATTTACAAATATATAAATCTCAATAAACACCTTTTTTTACATTCATTACTGTTTCCGGCCTGTGGCATGGGTTAGTTTTTTATTCAAGCCATATATTTTCCACTACCAGCTTGTTAGATCTGGCATAGCTTCATGTGTCTTATAATCTAACTTAAGACTAAAACAAGCACAACATCCAGTCCTCTGTTAATTCAATACTGTGAAAAGGTAAACCCACATTTCCTCAACGATAACATTTTCAGCCACGTCGGGAATCGAACCCAGGACCCTTAGCTCAGTAGACAGAGATGCTACTGATTGAGATGAGGTGTCAGACCTCATTACACTTATTAATCCTGAATTTAAATTTTGGAAAATATTATTACCAAAGAAAGAGAAATATGAAAGACAGAGTAGCAAATATAGATAGTACCTAACCAATTTTTTGTTTGTTGTAATGCATTCATTAAAACATACATACATACATTCAGTTTGTTAAATTAACTTATCTGTGGTCTTGCTCAAGTTTTTCTTATAGGCCTAATAATGTTGGATTTTATTTAAACACTGCGTCTTACTACCCATTCGGGCTATATGCTTAAGTACATTAATAGGTTAGGAATTGAAAAGGTTGAATATGGAAGAATTAAACCCAAATTTGCGTGGAAGGAGAGTGGAAAACCATTTAGGGAAAACCACCCCTAGTTCATCCGAGCGAGATTCGAACATCAATCTCCCCATCCTCTGAAGTCTAGATCAAGACTAAATCAGTGCGTTAGACTACACCACCGAGGCAGGTATGTTTGTTCTAAACCAGATACGGTATACATAGTAATAGGGATCTAAAACAAATCCTAGTTCAAAATGTTGAACAAAAATAACTTAAGAATCCAAGGGTTTAAAAGTCCCAACAATAGTTTTTTTTTAATTCGTGAACAAAATTAAATATATTATCAAAATTCAATCTTTTAGTATAAACTTAAATAATAAACCTAATCAAACTAAGTTATATACATTTACTTATAGTTTGTCCAGACTATTAACAAAAACTAAGTTTTTTTTAGTCACGGTGTCTTACTACCTGTCCCTGTTCTATACTAACCACTATTTTTAATAGGTCAAGGATGGGGAAGAAAGCATGTTATAGTAAATCTAACCACGTTCACACGGAAGGAGAGTGGGAAAACATTTAATGAAAGTCATCCTCAGTGGAACTGACCGTGATTCTAACCTTAAGATTCATGACATCAGCAAGCCAGTCTAGCATGAAAGTGACGCCTTAGATCTATCAAACACTTAAACGGGTATGGTTACAAATTATGACATTATTTTCGGATCCATGTAAACCAATAAAACAATGGCATCACTGGAAGCGTGTCTCATTGAAGTAGCTAGACAAAGTTTTTAGTGTAGTATCTTAGCCATTTTAGCCAGAGCACAAGACCAATAAAGGGCATTTACCAGAATAGGTACATTTTTTGTATCCGTAATATTTTGTGTCAATCAATTATTAATCTTGGGATGTTACCAATCAAATGTATTGGTATTTAAACATCTATTTCAACTATTGTTTTAAGCACATGCCTAAAAGAGTGGTCCACACCTTTGAATGCAACCATAAAATAGTTAAGTTCATTATTATTCCTTCTAAATTCACAATACAAGAATAATAAATATCAATCCCACTGGCATTTGAACCAAAGTATTTAAGAGGTGTTTGGACACCATGTTTCAAGTCTCAGAAGCAGCTCGATCATTTCAATGCAAGGGGGTTTACCTCTTCTTGACGACATTGAGATTGCTCTGCAGTTTTTCATATGGCAGGTAAGCTGAAGAGTCAAAATTACTCATAGCCACTTTTGCTGCAGCAGCAGCGCTGAGGGGGGAAATGTGGAAACATCGTTGCTGAACTTCTAGCGCCAATAAGGAGCCCTGAAACACCAGTGTCAACATTAGTAAACTATCACTAAATGTGCACCAAAACGATAAATGATAAAGAAATATTCAATTTTTTTTAAAAACAAAAATGTTCAATACTAGTATATGTAGGCCCTAATTACAGGTATTATAAACTTAATACCGGTATGTTATTATTAGCACAGCGTCTTACTATCCCGTTCGGGTTATACGCACTTACGCTAATGTGTAATGGTAGGGTGATTGTGAGATGAAATGGAGGATCTACAGTTTAACATAAAATCTGAACCACGGTGGAGGCCTGGCATTCCCCACATTCACAAGTTGTGTTTATGTTATATCTCATTTAGATTTAATTCCATTCATTTAATCTAAAATTTCAAGCTCAAATACTGTATTTCAGCAGTTTCCAAATTATGGTATGTATACCACTAGTGGTACACCTACTTAAAAGCTATTCTCTGTGGTACGCTGTAAGAAGCCAAAGAAAACAAGCAGAGTAAGATCATAAAAAGACAGGGCCTCATCGAAGCTTATAAATATATAACAACCAATTCTAACCAAAAGATTTAAACAGTGGTTGGACTGGCAACACCATTCAAGCTCAGATACCCAGTGCAGCTGCTAAGTCTTATTTAATATCCGTGGGTACTATTAAAAATGTATCAAAATAGTAAATATTCAGCATTATCTTGGTGTTAGACTACTCTAAATTACAGGGTGGGGATGAGGGGTTGGTTTTCTACATGTAACTGTGATTTTTCTAACTCGTCTACATACGAATGTGGGTGAATTTTCTCTGGACAATCTTTCCGATTCCTGTGGGCCTCAAAAAAGTAGGAACATCTTTTCTTCTAAAAATATAATAAGCTACACATCCATTTATTATCACAAAATGTCATTTATGTCAGAGAAGAGAACATTTTCCCATGTATTATTTTAAATAATCTTTATCCAAATAATTGATTATAAAATAAAATAATATATGTATGCATCAAGTTCAGAATAGCTATCTAATTAGTTTGTAATCAAATCAGGTAAAAATACAGCACATTTTAAAAATATAGTCTTTAAATATATTGTTCTATAAGAAATAGAGTGAAAACGGGATGGATAAAGGGTAGTATCTCCCAGTCAATTTTTATTTCAATCCTCTTATATAGGCCATAGCCCACAATCCGAAATTTGCTTGGCTGACCTGGAATGTCACACATTAGTTTAGGAAGTCCTACAAACATGTTTTTCCCACAACTTATTCATGCTTGTGCGGTTACTTTTCACTTTCTTACTCCAAAACACGTGTAATGATAGGCTTTTTTTAAATTTGTTAGTCATGTTGGAAATCTTTTAGATTCAATAGGCCTATCTACTGCATCTTCATTTGGAGGGTATGATATAGTAATGCAACAATGCTCAAGTTTGTTTACAAATGAGACGTTTAGATGGGTCATTGGACTTAATATCGGTTTTCTAGTGTGAAACATACAAGACTTAATTAGGTAGGTTAAGTAGGTCTAATTATGTGGTTAATTTAACTGCTAATGACCACTATTGCAAAGGAAGCTAATAATATAATTGCAAAGGAAACTAATAATATTAAACTATTTTGTATACTTTTAGAAAATAAATTATGGAAGGATGTAAACAAATACTCTTTTAAATAATTCTAAAAATAAAACAACTTTAGTAAAAACAGTTGATCTCTAAATGTCTCTCCTTACCATACGATACTGTAAAAAAGTGACTCAATTACATAACAAGACCTCGACCTTAACAATTTGCATTCCTATCTGCTGCAAATAAGTAGCTAAGGTCAACACAGACATTCAATCTAATAACCTTAATCTTTTAAATGACCTCTACTCATAAAAATTAGGTCAGTCCATGTTGACTAGAACATTGTGAGAACAGCTTCTAGCTCATAAGCCCTCATGCAAATTAACAAATGTAAAACATTATTAACACTAAAATAATAGTTCACTATATAAGTTGGCTCAATCCATTACAGGCTGTAGTATTAATGTAAAATATTCGAATCTAACCTGACGATGCAAAACTCGCATACAGTACGCCATGGCTAACGTCTGGTAAAAGAGAAGACTATTGTAAGTGGCTACTCTGCAAAGACGTCACAGTACGTCATTCTGTACCTCCTGCCATCTATCGTACTTATTTAAAACGATGGGCACTATCGAATGATTTTTAAACTATCGAAAGTGTGCCGTGCAGAACATGCATAACTCATATACAAAACCAGATATAGTGGCTATATCTGACAGCTAGAAAAGCTACTTTTTTTTTTAGATTTTCTTTCTCGTTTTCATACGTCAAGTCATGTTAACTACAGCTATCACTTTTAATACATCACTAATACTTATAAAATAACATTAATGTAAAATGATATTAATGTTTGTTACCCGGTAAAAATATGTGTGTAGTTTCTAAAGACACTCCAAATGTTTATTCGTTAGAGATTAAAAAGGGCAGCGATTTAAATGAACTTTTTGGGGGTATTTTGACGTAGTTGAAATTAAAATCATAAAATTCGTCAAATTTAAGTATTATGTGAAGCTTTAAAATCTCAAATCCAAATCTGAATCCAACAAAGATTCGTAATTCGAATTTCAAATACAAATAAATCAAAGGCTCGGATTTGATGGAATAAAATTCGAATCAACAACTAAATATAAGTAAATAATTTCAATGTTTAACTTATAATAATTTGTTACCAAACCAAAAACGCAACCATAACATTTCAAATTAGTCATTTGGGCATATTTACATTTTATTTTAATTGATCAACTTACATTATCAGACTTTAACTATATAAATTGAGAAATTGTGTGATTTTAATAATCTAGCTAATTTTAAAGAAACAATTTTTACTACCATCATTTTTATTAGTCTCGATTAAGAAAATAAATACATACAATTTAACCTAATATTTGATTCGAAACCTTTTCATTATAAAATCTTCGACTAGAAACTTTTCCAAAGCATTATATTCTATTCAGAACCGTTTCGGACTAGTGAGCAAACAGATTGATTCGGTTCGAAATTGAAAATTTTGGATTTGCGCAGGCTTAGCAAAATGTATACACTAATCTTTGGTTTGTGAATATAAACTAGCAAAAATGTATTAAAATGTTTAACAATTAGTTATATTTTGAAGACTAGAACTATGTTTACGCAATTTGTTAATTATATATTAGCTAATCAGGCCCTACTATTTTCAAATGTGTTTAGGGTCTACTTAGTTTCAGAGATATTAAAATATATAGGAAATGTGTATCCAAATAGTTGATATTAATTATAAATGTATAAAAATAGTTTAGAAAATTCAAAACATATCTCTTTGCGGTCAACATTGATAACATTGTATTATATTATCAAGCTTATTTAATAGGTATTGATATACATCAAAAGTGACAACTGCAGATCACATGACTTTATATAAGATAATATTAAAATGGTTTTAGTAATTTTGGTAACTACCAAATATTCTTCCTCCTACCAAAACCAGGGTATACCTGTGCCAGTTTTTTTAAACACCGCGTCTTATTATCCGTTCGTTTTATACGCTTATGTACTAATTACGCTAATGGTTTTAGGGATTAGGAAGGTTATAATTAGAGGAAGTGTACCCGCACTTGCATGGAGAGAAAGAGAGTGAAAAACCATTTTGGAAAACAAATACCCTCATTACACCCGACCGAGACTCTGACCTCGAGGTCATCGGTGGTATAGTCTATTTCGAGAGTAACGCCTTATACCATACGGCCACTGAAGCGGTTCTTTGAGAGTTCGAATCGCAGTTGGGTGGAATCTACTTTTAGTCATAACGCAAAGTAAAATCGCTTGTATTACAAGAACAAGGACGTAAAGTAATATTTCTTATTTTAGGAGGGGGCATCCGATAAAAATTTTACTATCTATACCTTTAGCCAATAAATTTTGGCTTTCGTATATTTGAACCCCCCATCCATAGGGGAGGGTGGTCCAAGGAATTCTAGGTGGGTTGACGGACCACTCCTTTTATATGCCCTAGTATGGGTGTCTATATAAGTGATATTTCAAGTCATAAACCTATTCACTCGGTTCAGTTATATTTAATTCGATTACAATTTCTATTAAAATTGTTTGTGATTTGCGGGTGGGTGGGGGTATCCAACTTCAAGTTTGCTCTTTCCTGATAACGCCACTACCTGTAGAAATGATATATTTCAAACTATCCACAGAATTATAGCCTCTTACCACTGTCATATAATAGTATTAGTGTGATATCGCTAGGCGGACATTATTGAGAATAATTTAGCTAAACATATTTTTAGAATGTAACCAAAATAAAATATAATAATTATGAAAATTCAATTTTATCATCCAATTTGGAAAAATGCACATTCAAAACTTCACATAGGATATAAGTTGGCTAGTTTATTGTTGTTATTATTATTATTATTATTATTATTATTATTATTATTATTATTAGGTTTCCTGTCTTACGACAGGTTCGTTCCTTTTGTCAGTGAACTTAGACCACCGTCCTCTGCCTTCTTATGGAGCTCCCATAATTTTCTTCTTTCCTTCAAGTCAAGTCTAATATATGAATCCTCCTTCTTCCTAAGCTCCTCTTTCCTTTAACTTATCCTTCTATGACGTCGTGTAGAAGATAATGAAGGTTTATTCAAGGCCTGCTTTATAATCATAACCTTAAGAGCATAGGCTATTTTTCATAAGAACAACAAAGAAAAAAAAACCTCAAGCACTATTATCGATCAACCAGAATTAGCAATTTACCGCTTTCCAATAATAGACTATAATATAAGTAAAATAATGAACTATAACAAGTAAAACATTCAAAACAGTAAGGTTGACTGCCGATTAGGACAAACGTGAATACATTTGAATACTTTATTCGAATGATTTGTAAACTATTTATTGGGTCGATAGTCTAATACTATCGATTTATTCGATATAATTCACGCATTAGTTTTGAAACATTGCCACCAGAGCGTAGATTAAAGTAGGAAATAATGATTATATGACTAGATAATTAAAACAAATAATTGATAGCGACTTCTTAAGAAATGAATCAACATAATGGTAGTAAAACACAATGTGGAGCAAATTCCACGGCGGGGAAACAATAAACCTTATTCACTTCATAAAAGAGGCCTTCTAGGCTATTTATGTTTCATCTAATAATTTGTTTTCTCTTTAGACGAAATCAATTGCAAATGATTCCATTTTACCTCCCTCCCTTATTCTTGATGTGATACCCATCCCCCATATTCCTAGCATGACCAAAATATTAATATTGATGAAATGTAGTTTTTCTCTTTCACAGCAGTGAATTATTGACCGGTGGCTGGGTGTAGTGCTTTTTTTTAAGCTCGTTTATAGGCTGTGTGCTGTCATAATCAGCAGGTTCAGAGAGTGCACTTTAAATACCAAAAAATGAAAAAAAAGTTTAGTTTTTTTTGGTAAAATTATACTAAACAATAGATTTAAAAAAAGTAGTAATATAAAAATATTGAATTTAAAAAAATATATGGTTCACAAAAATGTGTCGTTCTAAAAATTGGGCTACGGTTCTAAATAATTAAGGAAGCACTGTTGTATAGGCCTACCCATTTAAATAAAAAATAGATCTATTTAATTATTGACAAACAAAGGTAATAAAATGCAACGATTCTAGGGTAAATACTCTACGATTGATATTGATTGGAGATATCGGATTGGTCTTGGTGGATGTAACGGAGATTAAGGCAGTGATTTTAATTCGGGGTTTACTGGTACTGATTTTTGAGCATGCAAAATTTTTTGAAAAACTTATTTGAAAAAAAAAAATCATTCAAGAGTAGTTTACAAATAAATGATTTTTGAAATAAGGAAAATGTTCAAATATGACTTTAAATTATTATTATTATTAGCACCGCGTCTTACTACCCGTTCGGGTTATACGCACTTACGCTAATGTGTAATGTTAGGGTGAGTATGAGATGAAATGAAGGACCTACAGTTTAACGTGGAATCCGAACCACGGTGGAGGCCTGGCATTCCTCACATTCACAAGATGTCTTGTCAGAGGTGAAGGAAGGGTTTGGTAATCAGATAAATCTTTGCCGGGACCGAGGATTGAACCCCGGACGCCAGCATAGAAGTCTGACACCTTACCCCTAGACCGCCAGGTCACCATGACTTTAAAAAGTTTGTTAAATAAAAAGGGGGGGCTATATGTGTTGTGTTATAAATAATACTATATACTCGTTTTTTGGAGAAAAATATCCTTAATGGTAGTTAATAGATAGTAAATTTATGAATTTTTGTTTCAAACTATAACAAATTATATGAGAAACAAGGCCCTACGATTGTGTCGTACCATTTATTTATAAAGTTTAATGCTTTTTTTGTCTGGTCAATAATTTTCCTTATTCCAGTACAAATAAATAATTAAAAAAAAAAAAAAATCAATGGAAATGTCAAGCTGAGACTTAAATCTCTAACAGTTTCCCAATTATGACGGTGATACAAAAAACACAATTATTTGAAATAATTACAATAGTTTTATAACTTAACAAAACAATTTCTTTAAAGTGGTTAATTCTTTGTTTTTATCTTTAAACTGTGTCAAACTAGACATATTTTGGCAATTTGAAAACAAATAGCTTGAGGAAATTTTGATTAACGCTTTGACTAAAGGTACTAGTCCCTCCTAGCGCTCTTCTAACGTTTGTAAAGTTGTTGTAAACATTAATGTATGCATCCGCCTAACAAAATAAAGTCGATTTTAATCAATTATTTGTGAAAGTGGCAAAACATATTTACGGGGCGTATTAATATGGAATTAATTTTTAGCGTATTCCCCCCTGTAAATAAAGTCAAAGTTACTGTGAGCTACATTTAATCTATAATTAGGAACAAGAAAAGAGTATGTACTTTAAATTTCGAATCAACACTACGATTTGGTAACTAGCGCTCGTGCGCGCGCGCGCGCGCGCGCACACACACACACACACACACACACACACACAGCCATACAAATAAAGATTTGTACAAAAAAAAAAGGTCAGTCTTTTTTCTTGATCACCACTTTTTACTACCTGTTCAGGTTATACGCTCTTATGTGATAATTACTCTAGTTGGGTGGAGATGAGAAAGGAAGTATTTTCGTGGAAGGAGAGTGGGAAACCATTTAGGTAAAACCAGCCTCAGTAGACCCGATGTGGATTCGAGTCCTGATCTCCCCATCATCATCAGAGGTCAGTCTAACACGAAAGTGATTCCTTAGACTATTCGGCCATTGAAGGGGTCTGTCTTTTATAAAACAAGACTGCTCCGTACTTTGAAATTCCTTTGTTGTGAACCATATTAATATAATATATTTAATACATCGCATATCCGTGGTGTAGGTGAGTTGCGGCCTAATCTTGAACTAATGTACGAGTTGCGACCCGGATTTTTTATAAACACGTATGAATTGCGGCCCACTCACTTGAGAAAGAGGTTTGAGATGCGTCCACCTAATTAGTAGTGTGCTTTCTATCATGGTCTTAAATTTCAGATAGAAACTATCATTGCTTCACGTTGACATCCCTTGTAATATCAAAATTCCCTCAGTTCCTGTCTCTCAATAGTTTTGGCAAGGCTGGGTTAGGTTAGTTTAGGTTATGTTAGCTTAGGCTAGATTAAAAAAAATGTTATAATATCAAGTAGTCTAACTTTATAAATATACACAAATTAAATTACTAACAACAATATAAGTCAACATCCCGGGCCGCATTCGTACGTGGCTCTATAAACATGGGCTGCTGAGGACGGGGAAGGATGGTTTTCCACTCTTCCTCCACGCGAATGCGGATTCACTTCCTCTAATTCACCCTTACCAATTCCTAATCCATTAGAGTAATTAGTACTTAAAGCGTATAACCCAAACGGGTAGTAAGACGCTGTGCTAAATATTAAAATATAAACATGGGAGCGCAATTCAACTGTCTTTTTAGAGGTAGACAACTCGTGCGGCCGCAACTTGCAGCCCATATCCGCTATCACGTGACACTCTCCTTTTCCAAAGTAGTTTTCTGGGTACACCACCGATGTTGGCGACTCCACATTTATTTGTTTATACCTATTTATTGCTCCAAAAGGCTTTATTCCTAAGACGAACTGATTATACATTGTTTCTTAATGCATTCAAATTTCTATCTAAATAAACAATACAAACTGTTCTACAACAAAAGCTTGTTGTCATTTATAAAATAAAATTTTCCATTTTAATTACGTAACTTTAATGGCACGACCTGTGATATTAACAAGAGGAGGTAGCAAAGTTTACTGATAAGCAATAAGAATAGGTACACTCTGTTTACCTTGAAAACTATAAACCTTACATTAGTTAGGATAGATAGAAATTGCTAGTTTAAAGCGGTATTTTTTCTCTCAAGTTTTTATGTATACAAAAATTTATTTTAATACAAAGTCTTACTACCCGTTCGTGATATATGTTTATGTACTAATTGCGCTAATGGTTTTAGGGATGATTAAGGTTATATTTAAAGGAAGTGTACCTGCATTTGCGTGGAAGAATAATGAAAAAACATTTTGGGAAAAAAACTATCAGTTCACCCGACAAAGATTCGCGCTCCAATCTCACCGTCATCGGCAGTCTAGTCTACTACGGGAGTAGCGCGTTAGTCCATTGTGTCACCTAGGCGGGTAAAAAAACAATTTAGGCAAAATAAATAAACTATTTCTCCAGTAGGACAAGAACTATATAGAGTTTAATTTTCTTCACGTGGTGTTATCAAAACTTCTTGAATACCTGTCAAGGGAATTTAATGACGACTTTTTCTCTTCATTTAAAAGAGTTCTCATCTAATGCCGCTTTGCTCATAATAGATATTCAACAACTGTTAATATCACCGTGTGAAGAAAATTAAACTATCTTTCTACTGGAGCATTATTTGATTTATTTTGTTGAAATCAATTGTTTTTTTACGAAAACTTCAAAAAAACTGACCTTTGCTCACGTCCCCTTCCATCCCACATTCCATAGTGTAATCAGTCAAGGTAAGGCTTCTAACTGAATGCACGTCATATTCGCGGGAACTCTTTTATAATCTATTATTATACATCAGTACAGGGCTCACGCAGTTTACGGTGTCAGGCTCGCTATATACTCGATTGTCAGTGAGAGGGAGGGCATTAACAGATGTGATTCATCATTGAGGTTGTACAATATCCGTTTACCGCACTACCATGAATCCGAACCAGGAATCGAACCCGTTGTAGTTAAATCAGCAGGTAAACCTAACATTACACATTAGCGTAAGTGCGTATAACCCGAACGGGTAGTAAGACGCGGTGCTAATACTACTACTACTACTACTACTACTATTACTACTACTACTACTACTATTACAGTAGCCCCATGACTTCTTTGGTGCTGAATGACAGCTCACAGCTGACAGCTTTAAGAAGTTACCAGACCAAATTATGTATCCCTACGCCGAACCATATGATCTGCAAAAACNGCTTTGAAAAGTTACCAGACCAAATTATGTATCCCTACGCCGAACCATATGATCTGCAAAAACATGTGTTTAGCAGCTGTCACTTCTGATAGTCAAAATGTAGGTATATACCTAAATGTTGACTGTCAGAAGTCAGCTGTGAGCTGTCAGTCATCACCAAAGAAGCCATGGGGTTACTGTACTACTAATAATAATACTTATTATTATTATTATTATTATTATTATAACATTCGCCAATCGTGTACATTTCATACTTCTCGGACAATCTTCCGAAATTCTAACATTCGTCCACATTCGCGAATAATAGGGGACAGGCTTTGACATTCAGTCATAAATACCGTTGAAGCTATCTATATTTCAGTGAAAGCTGAAGCGATTATGTGGAATCTTTATATTTTTATTATTATTAGAATTAATACTGAGGCCATTTCAGTTACACTATCACTCACTTCAGTGGTCACATTGTTTAACTCGCTACTCTCGTGTTAGACTAGACTGCCGAAGACAGGGAGATCGGGGTTTGGACCTGATCGGGTGCAATGAGAGTGGTTTTTTTTCCCTAAAGGATTTTCTACTCTCCCTCCACGCAAACGGGCACCATGCATGGATGTTGTAAATACGCAACGGCGCCAGTTGTGATGTCATACGTCTGGCTCATTGCCACCGTATGTTTAAAATAAAAAACCCGCCTCGGTGGTGTAGTTGGCTAACGCGCTAGTCGTTGTTGAGCTCAACTGCTGAGGACGGGGAGATCGAGGTTCGAATCTCGTTCGGGTGAACTGGGGGTGGTTTTTCCTAAATGGTTTTCCCCTCTCGCTCAACGTAAATGCGGGTTAACTTCCTCTAATTCAACCTTCCCAATTCCTAATCCATTAGAGTAATTAGTACTTAAAAGCATAAAACCCGAACGGGTAGTAAGACGCGGTGCTAAATATTATTATTTAAAATAAAATAATGGTGTATAATGTAGAAATAAGTAATCAGTAATTTTGTAATACAGTAAAATATAAAATAATGCCTTTCAATATTTTATTATATTTTTTATCTACTAAGATATGTTTTTGTAACACTTTACCATTATTGTAATTTTTTTTTAAATAAAATTTACAAAAATACAATAATATACAAATATTTATTTAGTAAAATTGCTCCAATAATATTATGAATTAAATAAAGTATGTGTTTTTAAATATTATTTAGAACATTATACGATGTTGCAATAATACAACGGCACCAGTTCTCGTGTATTTTTTTAAGTACCTGTCCCCAAAGGATATTTTAAGTTTCTATAACAATCCTCTATCCATCAATTGTGTAGATTACGATAATAACAATCATACCTCAATATACGAATTACGCCTGGCTTAATAAATTGGTTACTAACACGAAGAATCAACAAACGGGATGGTTTTACATTTTATTGCCATCGTGCATCCTCACAGTCGACCTGGGTGATCTTGGGGTAGAGTTCTTTCCCAAAAATAGTGGGTTCAAACCCATTCGGGGTCAACGGATTTTTCTTGAGCGAGACAAATCCGTAGAACAACTTCCTTCGGAGGGGAAGTAAAGCCGTCGGTTTCATGTCGATTGTGGCATGTAAAAGAACCCTGGAAGGTGTGTAAAAATACAAATACCTTTCCAGGCAAAATTGGTAGGTCCTTTCATTCTCGTTCATAGAAATTCCTTTGTACTAATATAATCAGTTGGTTCTGTAAGTGCACGTTAAATACCACAAATAAATAAATACATCTTCACAAATGAAGTATTCTGGGCATTCTCAAACCTGCTCAACGGTTATTTTTATTTTTGGCATCCCAAATCAAACTGGACCACCGTGATATCTCCGAGGCCTAGTCCACCACTTGAGGGGTATGGGGTAGAGAGGTGAGACGGGAAATTTTCCCAATTTCATTTCTGAAAAAAATTTCCGTTATTATTACTGTTAACTAATTTCAACTGATTAAATGAATAATAATAATAATTAGTGATAATGATAGTAGTAGTAAAGAAACACCCGCTTCGGTGGCCGCACGGTCTAACGCACGACTCTCATGATAGACTGTCGATGACAGAAAGATCGTAGCTCGATCCCGGTCGGGTGTACCGAGGCAGTATTTTCTTAAACGGTTTTCCAATCTCCCTCCGCGCAAATGCGGGTGCAATTAATCTAAATTAAACCTTACTCGTCCCTAACACTTTGGCATAATTAGCACATAAGCGTCTAAGCCGAACGGGTAGTAAGACGCGGTACTAAATAAAATGTAATAATGAATGTGAGCGTTTGTAGACACGTTATGTTCATAAATCATACTTCAATATTTTGTCATCAATAAGTTAATTAAAACAATTTTAAGGTTAGCCTCACATGTCTCCTCCCCTCCCCCTCATCCGTGCTTCCAATATAACCCCGCCCCCCCACTCACGTTCATCCCTTTCCTCCTTCTTATAACACACTTGTCTCATAACACACTATTTTTGGAGTACAATAGGCTCTAGGTGTCACCTCCACTATTTAAACCCCTCCACCACAAGCCGCCATTGCAGAAAATGTTCATCTCTAGTGTGGGGGGTGGTCGTCATAAAAGACACAAACTACCGCGAACCTACTGTAGAATGAAGCGCGCGTGCGACCGACATTTCCAGCTCATGACGTCATTCCAGAACCAATATGGTGCCCCTATCGAGTGTGGGTGGAGTCGGGGACACTCCCCCCTTCTTAATACCTTTTTTTTGTTATCAGGCCAAGGGTAACACGCCGCCGCCGCTGGCTGCCCATCAAATTCCATCTAGGTAGTTTCTAAATACCGGACTACTTGTTTAATTCTTTTTCAACACCCCACGGACTGAAATGCCAACCTCATTCCGGATTGCCAACTGTGTTTTAAAAGATTTTGAATGGATGGATCGTGGCAAGATTGGCAGGCCTTATTCCGAGAGGTGTTGTGAGGTGAAGGGATTTAGTTAATGGAGATATAATGAGTGCATTGTTCGTTTTGTGGTTATATTCTCTCATAAAATACGTCCTTTCTCTTACTCTGTGTAGTATATGTGTGTGTACAGTAGCCCCATGGCTTCTTTGGCGCTGACTGACAGCTCACAGCTGACTTCTGACAGTCAACATTTAGGTATATACCTACATTTTGACTGTCAGAAGTGACAGTTGCTAAACACATGTTTTTGCAGATCATTTGGTTCGGCGTAGGGATACATAATTTGGTCTGATAACTTTTCAAAGCCGTCAGCTGTCAGTCAGCACCAAAGACGCCATAGGGCTACTGTATAAATGATTATGTGTGTGATTATGTATGTATGTATGTATGTATGTGTGTAGAGTTCTATGTGTCCATATATGAATGTATAAATGAATGTATGCATTTATATAAGTATGTATGTGTGTGGAGGTCTATGTATCCATATATGTATGTATGTATGTATGCATGCATGTATGGGTGTATGTATGCATGCATGTATGGGTGTATGTATGCAAATATGCATATATGTATGCATATAGAGGCCTATGTAAGCATATATGCATGTATGTGCATGTGTGTATGTATGTGTATGTATGTGTGTATGTATGTGTATGTATGTGTGTATGTATGCATATAGAGGCCTATGTAAGCATATATGCATGTATGTGCATGTGTGTATGTATGTGTATGTATGTGTGTATGTATACATATATGCATATATGTATGCATATAGATGCCTATATAAGCATATATGCGTGTATGTAAGTATTTATGTATACATATATGGATGTGTGTATGCAAGTATGCATGTATGTATGTATGTATGCATATATAGGCCTATGTAAGCAAATATGCATATATGCATGTATGTGTATATGTGTATGTGTGCATATAGAGGCCTATGTAAGCAAATAAGCATATATGCATGTATGTATGTATGCATATATATATGTGTGTATGTATGTATGTATGTGTATATATATATATATATATGTATGTATGTGTATATATATATATATATGTGTATGTATGTGTACGTGTCCTACCTCTCGGTAGCTGAGTAGGATGATGTATCACATGTTTAAAGGACCTTGGCTCGATGCCGGTTGATACTGATGAAGAAATCTATTATTTTTACAAAAGTCCGTCCTGCTGTAATATAAGGCGTGTTGTCCTAGCCTCTAGATCATTTGTTTTTTACTCGGCACGGTTTCTTACTACCCCTCCGGGCTATCTGCATTCAATCACCTTAATGGTATTAGAATAAGGAAGGTCGAGTGTTATAGGAAATGTACCCACATCTACAAGGAGAAAAAGAGCGAGTGCGTAAAACCATTTAGGATGGATCCATACACCTACCCCTGGGTTCAAACCAGTTTCCTTGAGATTTGTGTGTGTTAGAGGTCACGAGTTCACAACCTGATGCGGTCTTATTGCCAACATTTGATATTTATTCCCTAATTACCGTGGAGATAAGTAGTTTGATCGTTCTATGTGGCAACATGACCTGGTTTAGTCACGGACGAGGGGGG
>CABFOV010001818.1:35534-45753 GCA_902141375.1 Timema poppense | reverse complement strand
GATGAAATTTGAACTATAGATCAATAAAAGAAATATAATTTTATGTTGGTCACAATAATACGGTGCGTATAACGGTCTTTTGTAAAGCAAACCAGACCAGGCATGTCTATACGTGTGAGTGTAATATTAATAGCGGCTAGTATTTCGAGTTCAAACATTTAATCTCGGACCGAAAAAACAAATTCTAGGAAACTGACTTTAAAAAAATCGGGAGTGATCTGACATTCTCTTGTTTTAAAAGAGCCGGCAACAGTGGAGGTTTCATTGAAAATTTGTAGTAATCTTTATATGATTTATAAAATCAGTTATATAATGCCATTTTTTTGAAATATTTAATTAATGGGAAATTTAAATGGTGTGAAACAATCTAATATTTCAATACAACTCGTTAAAAATGTGTATTATTATTATTATTATTATTATTATCATCACCGCGTCTTAATATCCGTTCGGGCTGTACACACGTACGCTAATGTGTAATGGTAGGGTGATTGTGAGATGAAATGGAGGACCTACAGTATAACGTGTAATCCAAACCACGGTGGAGGCCTGGCATTTCACACATTCACAAGTTGTGATTAATACACGACTTGTCAGAGGGGAAGGAAGGGTTTAGCAATCAGATGAATCTGTGCCGAGACCGAGGATTGAACCCTAAACCCTCACCACAGAAATCTAGATCACCATTTGCATAAGATAAAAGTGCTTTCGTACTAGGTAATTTAGAAATTACCCGCAATGCATCTAATTTTGTTTCAATAATATGTATATTAACGGAGGAAAAAAAGGTTTATTCAATGTTACATATTTCCACATTATTTTACATTTTTCCACATATTTTGATTGATTTTGCGACACATGTAAAACTCCAGTCTCTACTCATAAGGTAGTGAGATAGAGTTGTCGGGCCATTAAACTGTTCCCTCCCATTGTAAACGTAGTGTACAACAAGACTTGTGCCAGCCTGCACTCTAGCGATAAGATTAAACACTACTAAGATATTAGTTGGCCGGCTCCCCTGGCATACTCGGAATAGTGTCTTTTGAAGAAGAGTTAACATCACATAATCAATAATCAATTTTAAAATATTTGCTGAATCTTAATTAACAACTATCCGTGTAATAGCATCTTTATTTTAGTTTAGAAGACAGAATCAAATCCATGTATATATCTAGAATTCAATTACAATGGGGGGTGTCCAAAGTAATCGACCATGTATTACGTATTGTAGGCATGTAGGAAGAATTTAAGTCTGTGATAAGTTTCAAAATTTAAAATACGAATTAATAATCAGTTTGTTAGTTTTAAAATCCTTTTCTAATAACATTTTGATCGAACTTTATTTTAAAAAGAAGCTCGTTCACAATATAATAAGTTTAATTTTTTTAGGAATTACACTACCATTAACATTTTGAGGTAAAGGAAACATACCAAATATAATTGTCGCGATAAGACTCCTAACCTTCTGGATCTGTGAGAGGGAAACTGCTCACTTATTTATGCCAAGTAAAAAAAACCCACAAGATTATACTGATCATAGCTTTGTAAAAAAGAAAAAAGAAGAAGAGATCACTAAAAAAAATATATAAATTTAAGATACATGTCCGAAGGTTCTTATACAATAAAAGAACTCCAGTCCTTCACGAACACTTTCACTAGGCAGAAAACTCGAAACAGGATGATCATGTCTTGCCCATTTCTTGTTTAATGGAGGCCTACATTAGGGTTCAGTGTATGAAACCATCTAAAGCTAAAACAAAATTATGACTATTTAACGCGTGCCATATATTAAAAAAAGGTATGTCTTAATAACTATTGACAAAGTAAAGTGTTGATTTGATCGTGACTTATCCGCATGAGGCTTTTGAATACTGGCTGTCAGCTTATTAGAGGCGTGGCATCAGGTTGTTTGTATGCTAATTTCAATCAATCGTGATAAATATATGTAGTTTTAAACTGATTCACATAAGCACTACACACATTTTGGCTGGTAATGTGTCCGATGCCTTAAGGTACCAAACAAATAAACCGTTCAATCATCACCCTCGTGTTAGACTGGTCTGTTGAAAACGGGAAGATCATAGATAGAATCCCGGTTGGGCCTACTGAGGGTGTTTCCCCCCCACCCCTTAAATATCTTATCACTCTCCTTCCCACGCAAATGCGAGTAGATTATCTCTAAAACGCTTCCCTCTTTATCCTTACCCCATAAGAGTAATTATCATATATGCGTACAACCTGAACAGGTAGTAAGCCGCGGGGATAAAACAAAAAGTGCAATCAACACAAATTTTGTTAAATTAAATGCTGAAAAGAAAATTAATCCTATAATGACATCGAATTACAAAGTGATAGTTTTCTTTATTATCTTTAACTTCCTAAGCTTCATAATGTTTTGATAACTAATTGTTCTGATTTTTTAACTCAAGGTTCTTACATATTTCCTTTTAGATTAGACTTGTGTTTATCGAGGAAATAAATACAGCATGGTTCGTATATAAAATTTTAATCTTTTGAATTTCAAATTTTTGTATTACAAATCATTATTATTCTTTAATTCATTATTAATACCAAACTTACTGGCGGGCCACTTGACAGTCCACCGCGGACCACACTCTGAGAAACATTATGGTTCAGTTTACAGCATGCGTCGTAGTATAGCCGGAGTAACATCGGCCCGGTTCGATCAAAGATGCGCCTCGAGTCAAGCAAGGTATCGCCCTAGTTTATTTTTTAAAAGATGGCTTGGGCGGTCGACACTCGATATTGCCACATCGTGCACGCACACACGCGGAGAAGAGGGTGCAGGGGGAGGAGGGGGTAGTGGAGTCAAGGTTCTCTCGTATTTTCCCACGAAGCTCCAGAAACCAAGGGGGGGGGGGCCTTTGTCGGCGGGAAGAAAGAAAACCTCAAAAGGTTAACGGTTTGTTCGAGACGGTAAATAATGATTTTACTCAGCGAATATGTGTTAGACTGAATATAGGACCAGTAGTGCGGTGGTTTCTGTGCGAACAGTGCCTAGGTCAGGGTTTTGGGAACCTATGACACGCGTGCCCAAAGTGGCACACGGGATTCAGTGTTTTTCCAAAATTTATTTTCTTAGCTAAATTTTAGGTTGGATTTACTGAGGCTGTTACTTTAAGTAGAGACTTCCTCGTCTTTAAGGCCGTTTGACAACGAACATTTCCAAGATTATTTGAGTCTATAACGTATTGGCAGGGAATGTAACATGCGTGGGGGTTATCTTGTAAGAGATAGCGAGCGTAAATGTCTCGGCCCATTCCAGCAACACCTTCAAGGCAAGGAAGCTGGCGTGTGCTTTACCTGAGTGTGTCATTAGTTGGGATTATCTGAACCTCTGCCTTGGTCTGGCATATTATGTTCTGCTAGTTGGGGTTGTCTTTATAATCGGTGCATTCAAAACAAGAACTTTCAAGATATAGACATTTCAAATTTATTTTTGTAATTATCAGTTTGAATTCACTAATAAAATGAACGAGTAGATTTAAGTTAAAGATAATACAAATTAATTCTCATTAATGAGATTGTGTTGTAATGATATTAGTTTGGATTAATCTAAATTATGTAAAAAGTCATGGATGGAGGTAATTTTTCTTTAAAGTAATATATGTAGAGTATCCTTTTAAGATTCATCCACGAAGAAACACACGCTTCTCAGAAACAATGTGAGAAGGATTTTACCACTAAAATATATTTTTTATACCATCATTCCTGTTAAAAGGAACAACTACGCAGTATTTTTTCAAAATACGCCATTTCTCTATACCAATAAGAAGCTAGCCTTCACAAAAACTGTCGCCAGGACTCTTTCTATTAGTTAGATTTTACACTGTTGAAAAGGGGAGAGAAAGGCAAGGGGTATGTTATATATAAACCATTGTGCGTATGTTTAAGGCATCTCCGGGATCCAAACATCTACACCGAGGTCCCGCTCACGCACAAGTCGGTCTAACACAGTATAATATAAATCACATCAATATCACAAGTGTGCAGTGATATAAAACATTTAATTGAAATATGTACAAGTAATTAACAGGAGTAATTTAAATAAACCGTGTGTGAAATAACAGCCACCAACAGTTTTCTTTCTTCAATTTTATTAATATACCGATTTAATTAGTGCTCGAACATGGAGCTATAAACAGCTGGTTAAATGGTATCTTTTCCGTATAGTGATGATAGGCGCTCGATAACGGAGCTTTAGACAACCTATAAATCATCACAGCATTCTTATATCAGGGAATTAATCCGTAGTGTTTCAATCGACGCCCAAAGCGGGGTGATTGATCACATAGTAGTTACAATTGACGCCCAAAGAGAGGTGCGATTGCTATCCATATTATTACAATTGACGCCCAAAGCGAGGCGCACTTATAATCCATATTCTTTCAGTGTACTAAAAAAACTAGATAAACTCAAATTGTCGGGGTATAAAACAGTATTTGTATATAATTAAAAATGATGGAATTTTACCACTTTAAAATTGCTTATAATATATTAATTTTTTTTAAAACATATTATACATATTTCACTGTGTACACTTCATATGACTGTCTAGTTATACTAATTTTCAGCCCCATACGTTAATTACAAGAACGATATTCAAAAAATCATAAAATAGCAAGTTTGACCTCTTAAAACTCGTTAACTGTAATGATGTGAAATCATTGAATCACTATTTATGGCTTATAAATACACACTTGTAGAAACTGGGCAATAAATGTGTATCATCCAATTTGGGGTCGGCATGGTCTAGGGCACTGCTCTTGCAATAGACTATAGACTACCACCAAAACCGGGATATCGGGGTTTGGTCCCGGTCAAGTGTGATAAAAAATTTATTACATGTATTTACATTTTCCCCCACACGCAAATGTGGATACACTTCCTCTAAATTCAACCTTCCTAGTTTCTAACACATTAGTGTAATTAGTACATAAGGGTACAATACGAATGGGTAGTAAGTAGTAATATGCGGTGCTAAAAAAATAAATAAAAAAATATTGTCTAATGACCTTAACACATTAGCGCAACTTAGTAAAACGTTGTGATTAAAAATACTATTATTTTTTATAAACCTTTTTTGTTATCGTTTATCAATTACTTCATTTTGATGGATCCCAGATTGCTAATTAGTTTGGTATTCATTATTAAACAAGAACAAGCCATTCACCGCATTTGAAATTTAAGTGCTGATAATCAATTTACAAAACATTCTTAAAGGTTGTGGTGCATTAAGAAATAAGCTATTAATGTCTCAAGGTAATGAAAGGCAAGTCTTTCAAGACAATGTAATTTTAAAAAGAAATTGCATATTTGTTGGCTGTGCTGTTCAAGACAAAAAAAATCATAGGAATTATCTTTTAGAAAATAATAAAAACATTGACTGTATAGGAGTGAATATAAAGTAATACCGGTACTAATCGACCTCTTGGTACAGTGATCAGAGCCCCTGGATGTTGACATAGAGGTCCCGACTTCGATTCTCGACCGGTACAGGATTTTTTAAAAATTCTTTAAAGGGAATAATTACCATGGCTACCAGGGTCTAGTCAATCAAGCTTGAGTAGGTTAAGATCTTAATTTGCTCCAGCCCATCATACTCACCATCACCATCATCTCTTCTCATTGAGACATGGAAAGAGCCTCCTTGGAAAGGAAGTACGATTAGTACATTCGAGCGTCCCCTGGACAACGGTACATTAGTACTGGATAATATTTCCCCAATCTGAATTACGAATGATGTTACCTAGACAATCTATTACTATTATTAATACTGGCACTAAACTAGAGCAAACCAAATATGATAATAGTATTAATAATAATAATACTACTAAACTTTAAGATCACTCGGTAACGTATCCGACTGCTAAGCTAAGGGTACAGTTTTTTGATTTACAGCCTGGCTGAAAAATTCATCACTGTTGAAATGTGGGGGTTTCTCCTTTCGCTGTGATAAATTAACGATCGGGGGGAGGGCTGGGTGTTCTTTCTTTTCTAGATTTTGGTTGGTTTATTTATAAGTCGTGTGCTGATATAATCAGTCGGTTCAGAAAGTTCATGTTAAATACCTCAAATAAATGGAGAAAAAAAATTAAGACTAAATGAAGTAGCTTTTTTCCTTTCATAGACCCGTAGATAAAGAAGATATACAATTTCATCTCCTGGAAAACCGGTAGAACATGAATTTGAGCGCAGGAGCGGGTGGACTGTTAACTAATGAGTCTATAAATATTAGTCCAAGATCATAATCTCAAGTACAGAAATATTTTATAAAATACAAACATATCTTTAGCGGCCAACATAGAAAACATTTTATATTATTCAAGGTACTAGAAAAGCTAATTTTTCCCAAGATATTTGGTAGAAAATGTTATTTTACCTCTAGCCAATAAAAACTTTCAAAGGAATGTATGAACCCCTTAAGGAGAGTACATCAAATTCCAGATGGTGTGTGGGAGGGAGGGGTTCGAATTCTGGTCAGGTGTTATTAAGGTTATTCTTGTGGAATTCTGTGCTCCTGCGGATCGTCAAGGCTACGTTGATAGTGATGATGACATTATGTCATTAAAATGCTTGAGCTCCAACAAA
Organism: Timema poppense; assembly: GCA_902141375.1. Lineage (NCBI taxonomy): Eukaryota > Metazoa > Arthropoda > Insecta > Phasmatodea > Timematidae > Timema > Timema poppense. The sequence continues at coordinate 39,141 of CABFOV010001818.1, read as the reverse complement.
ACAGTCCAATGTCGTGCGGCCTCCTTTCTTTTGTTTTTTGTCCCTTGTTGAATCATCGAGAATGCATGCATGCGCATATAAACAACTTACAAACTTAACTTGATTCTATAAAAATAAACACAATGTGTCTAACCGTCAATTCATCCCAATTCATCCCAGTGAAAGGGCTAATACTTATTACACTAATTGAAGAATTTTCCGGCTGTTCTTCTGCGTATACTTTTTTTTTTTAGCACCACGTCTTACTACCCGTTTGATTTATACTCGTGTGTAATAGTAAATAGCCCGCCTTGGTGGCGTAGTTAGCTAACGCGCTAGTTTCATGTTGAACTAGACTTCTGAGGACGGGGAGATAGAAGTTCTAATCTCGGTTGGACGAACTGGGGGTGGTTTTCCTAAATAGTTTTCCACTCTCCCTCCACGTAAATGCAGGTTCACTTCGCGTATAACTCGAACGGGTAGTAAGACGCGGTGCTAAATAAATAAAAAAGTAATTATTTAAGGGCCTGGATTTTAATGACCAATGAGTAAAAAAATTAACTATATAATTACATAAAATGTTTAGTAAATGACTTTGAATTTTCAAAAAATGACCCAGGAATGTGTATTTTACAACCAAACAAACAGAGATGATACAAAGTTCATGGCCTACATTATCTTCTCATTCTAACAACTGTTTGTATTGAATAAAGTTTAAGTATTTATGCATTTATAAAATAGCGATACCATTTTAAAATACACTTATTCAACATGAATGATTTTAAATGTCTCAAATAATGCCTAAAAATGATCAATAAAACGACGTAAACCAATAAAATATTACCTTAAGTTCACAAATGACAACAATTACCTATAAAAGATACATTTCTACACCAACTCGCACTAAGATGTAATGAAGAGAGTTTATGACTTATGTACTGCACGTATTATGAGTACAGTAAGTGATGAACAAAATAAAAAGATATATCATCAAAATCCGGGCCTTGATAATTATACTAATCTGTTATGGAAGAACAAGGTTGAATTTAAAGGAAATCTACCAGAACTTGCATGAAAGAGAGTGTAAAAACATTTAGCAAAACCAGCCAATTGCCAATTGCCAACCGCTGATTTACATGATCAAGGAAAAATTTACAAGAAATATTGCTATTGAAAATGTTAAAAACCAAAAGGGGGTATCACAATAAAGTTTAGGTTAAAAACCGTTTGAAGCCCTAACATTTTTTTTATTATTGTGTCACAATCATAATACATCTGGTTATGAAAGAATTTATCAAAGCAATTATCCATAAAATTAGGTTGGATGTTTTCCAACCTGAGAAAGTCCGTTGAGGTAATGGAATTACAAGTAACACTTGCATATTCAAGCTTAGATCTAACCAAGGAATGATACAATCTTAAAATACTATTGACTTTATTAAACTAGGGGAGGTAATACATTTAATTAAGTCCAGAGGTATCCATTTATGTTTTGATTACCTCACGTTCAAACACATACTCAAGCTTATTTTAAACTGTTACAATAGTGACGGCGAAGGTCTAAGTTCGAATCTTGGCTAGGTTCACCGCATGGCAGTTTTCTCACATGTTGTCTATCATTGTGGTTTTTTTCAATATCATCCTTTCCAAGTTAATGTGGGGACACTGGCTCTATTTTCTACCTTTCTAATCTACAGTAGCCCCGTGGCTTCTTTGGTGCTGACTGACAGCTTTGAAAAGTTACCAGACCAAATTATGTATCCCTACGCCTAACCAAATGATCTGCAAAAACATGTATTTAGCAACTGTCACTTCTGACAGTCAAAATTTAGGTATATACCTAAATGTAGACTGTCAGAAGTCAGCTATGAGCTGTCAGTCAGCACCAAAGAAGACATGGGGCTACTGTATACACTATAGGTGATAAAAGTATGGCGTGATGATTTAAGTAGTGGAGCTCTCTTTCTAAGAGAAATTATAGATCTGGATGCAATTTATAACTCTGACTTTAATGTGGTACCCAAAGAAGAGAGTGAAGAAAGTGATGAAGATATTGAGGATTCTGAGGATGTTTCTGAAGATGCTGAGTACTGTAGTGATGATGAGAAAGATAGTAAAAAAAAGTGATGATTAGAAAGACAGTGATAATGAAGATATAAATTCATCGAATTTAAATGTTTATATTATATTCTTTACAGTCGGTGACCTGACGGTCTAGGGGTAAGGTGTCAGACTTCTATGCTGGCGACCGGGGTTCAATCCTCGGTCCCGGCACTGATGTATCTGATTACCAAACCCTACCTTCACCTCTGACAAGACATCTTGTGAATGTGGGTAATGCCAGGCCTCCACCGTGGTTCTGATTTCACGTTAAACTGTAGGTTCTCACAATCACCCTACCATTACACATTAGCGTAAGTGCGTATAGCCCGAACGGGTAGTAAGACGCTGTGCTAATAATAATATTCTTTACAACCCAAAAATACACTAAATAGTGGCTAAGAAAACAATTAGGAATAATTTTAGACTTTAATTCGAAGGAAACGAGCGTGAACAAATTTGTGGATCAAAACCACACGAGTCTATACCGGTCGGATGTGGTCTACCCACTAGTAACCTTAGTACTGAGACTCATCTACGTGTCTTCTTATTTGGGTGGAACTACATCAAATAAAACGCCTCTGTAATCTAATGTTAAACAGCCCGGTGATACATGCCATGCCATGCCCTTGAATAAATGCTATTACTTCAAGTAGATTCATGAACTTATTCTAATTACAGCGATAAATATATAAAAAAAGAGAGCCATGACGCAAACCCATCCCATCCATTATTTTGAATGTTATAACGGACTCTCGTTTGGAATGCCGCGTCCAAGGTCGTCTCAGATGAGTGCAGCAACGAATATACCAGGGGTGGCCAAAAACATCCGACCTTTCGGGGGCCACGTACGACAAATGTATCAAAGGACTGCAGGATAACATAACACATATGTGTATACTATCGTTTAAGGCATTTCCTCCACAAGTCCTAAATTTCATTAACTCCATTCACAAAGTCCACAACCCTCTTCTTATATATATATACCCCCGAAGTGGGTCAAATCAACAAAAAAAAAAGTTTTAGCACCGCTTCTTACTACCCGTTCGGTTTATACGGCTTACGTACTAATTACGCCAATGTTTTTAGGGATTAGGAAGATTATATTTATAGGAAGTGTACCCACATTTGAATGGAGGGAAATTGGAAAATTATTTTGGATAAACCACCCTCAATACACCCTACCGAGATTCTAACCTTGATCTCCCCGTCATAGGCAGTATAGTATACTGCGCGAGTAGAATCAACAATTAAAATGTTATGTTTTTCAAACCTCGTTATGAAATATTATAAACGTTACATTAAAGTGGTCACGTGCCGCGTGGGTCCATTGAGCCTGTATATGGCCACCCCTCGGAACAGACCGAGGTAAAGTGGCCGTGTCATCCTTGGTAAGGTCATCTTACAGCCTCCATCTCCGGTCCAGTGATGTCAGGCGACCACACAATTTATTACAGTAACTACTACATAGTATCCTGGCTAATAGCTATTCAAACCATATAATATAAAGAAACAGGAGGGGGGGGGG
>CABFOV010001818.1:0-32357 GCA_902141375.1 Timema poppense | reverse complement strand
CGTCAAATTACGGATAGGTGCCTTCCATTAGTTCTTAGCGTTAACTTTCTCGGAGCGCTAGATTTGTGTCAAAGCTTTTGATTGGCCTAGCCTGACCATAGAGAATATAACCAAGTCATTACAACGTCTATGGAACTGTTATGAAAAAAATCAATCAAAACGAGTTCAATTCATCAAATTTGTTGAGGTTATCTGCTATAGTTTATCGTATTTATTTTCCTGCTAAAATGTCTGTTGAGAATCATAAACGCGAACGAAGTGTAAATTTTAGCAAAGAAGAGGAAATGTTGCTGATTGAATTAATTAATCAAAGTAGTCATAATCATACAATAAATCAGCCATTTCATAATATAAATAAAAGTAACCTCACTTTAATAATAACAACAATTGCCTTGAAAACAATATGGCGGAGTGTTTAACGTTGTTAATGTGGACGTTATATTTGCTAACCGGAAGGTAGACCTCGCGTTAACTTTACGAGCACATTTACGTGAACATTAGCGCTAACCAAACATTGTAAAATCAAAAGTAGTGGTCGTTATCGCTTAACCTCATGTTAAGCCCTAACGAATAGAATAACATGACATTGTAAAATTGGGCCTAAGTATTGTTAAGGTGGCGGGGTGATGGGAGAGGGGTAATATTGTAGTAGGGGTGGATGGAAGAGAATAGAAGAGTATGAAGCTCTACTGGGAAGAAAGGAAGAGGGTTGGGGTTGGAACTTAGTTTTTGGTAGATGAAAAGAGAAGAAGAGTATGAAACTTTACTGTGAAAGAAACAAGAGGGAAGAGGGCGCTTTCAGTTATTTATATTTTATATGACCCACGTCTTATTTTCTCTCTAACAATGCGTCTTACTATTCGTTTGGGTTATAAGCATATGTATTAATTACGCTAATGTAATAAAGATAAGGAATACTAATCTAGAGGACATGCATCCGTATTTGCGTGGAGGGAGAGTGAAATATTTTTCTTTAGTACCACGGCCTACTACCCGTTAGGGAAATACGCTAAGAGTGAAATACCACTAAGGGAAAAAGATCCTCAGTATACCCAACCAGGATTCGAACCTCAATCTTCCCGTCATCGACAGTCCAATCTGTTACGAGAGTGACGACTAAGACCATTCGACCACCGAAGCAGGTCTGACGCGTCCTATATTCCTGGATATCCGTATATTTACACTAATGTGTTATTAGGAAAAAAGGATCTATGGGGAAGCGGTGATGAACCAACATTTGCGTGAAAGGAGGGTGCGCAACTTTTTCCGTAAAAACTTCTCTTACTAAACTCGGCTGGGATTCGAACCCCAACGTCCACGTCAGTGCAATCCAATTTACGGTGAGAGATACGTCTTAGACCAAGCGTTTCCAAATCAAGTGCTGATATAATGAGTTGGTTTAGAAAGTGCACGTCAAATACCTCAAATAATATTTTTATTTTAAAAAGAAATGAACTTGCTGGGTGAGCTGTAGTTTGGCCGAGTGGGATGTATAAAATGTAGTCTTGAGAAAAGACGCGTCGCTGTTTCTTTTAAAGTGTTGCAGAGAATGGGCTGCGAGCTACTTGGATCGACGTCGTTAATGGCCTGGGCAGGGTTCGAGGGGTGTAGCCCAGAATCTTCATTAGCGGATAACAATGGCAAGGAGATCTCTTCTTGGGCGGGGTGCCCCCCCCGAACTGCCGCGTGACGGCTCGCAAACGAGCTGACCTGCATACCGGCCAAGGGTGGGCGGGCTGATTAAGACTAACTTGTTTCTGCTTTGTTTTTTTCTCTCTCTCTTTATTTTTTTTAACTGGGACTCCCTAGTAGATTAGGGTCTTTACAAAAATTTTGCATTCAAGACTCACTTGAATATTTTGTATAGTTGTCAAGGCTTCACTAACATAAATCATTTCAGAAACGCTTTTATAATACCATTATTTAACAATTGGTACTGGTGCATCTCACAGACATTATGGCTGCATACTACTTATAGCTCGTAAGATAATGCGGAACAAAATAATATATATTGTTATAGAAACACAATGGGGGAAAAAAAATAACATTGTATTTCACCAAAGAGCGTATATGAAATAATACACACGGTTTTGTTATTTGCATTTTAAGCTTCCCATTTTCCAAAACTCTATCTCAAATATATTTATATGTCTATAACGTGGAAATTATTGATTTTATAAAATATTATTTCAAATAAAAGTTGTTTAATTCTAAGATTCATACAACTTTTCAATGGTAGGTTATTTTGTATCTCAGTTAGTTGCGGAGATATGACAAAAATTTGATATTTTCGTTTATGTAAAGTCATTTTTATGGGGAAATGGCAGTTTATTTCTGTAGTATTAAATTTGATTGATATCATTGCTAAGAAATCACTTTCACACACAAATATAGTTGAAAGCAACATCATCATTTTTATTTATTTATTTGTCAAATAAAAGACTTAATTTTTTTCAACCTGACCAGAACTTCATAATGTTGGAGAAACTGAACAATTTCTTCAAATATATAACCATGCTGCGTTTCACCCTCTCCCCCTCTCAACCCCCTATGTATCTCACAGTTTGAGAAATTCTGCTCTAGATTTATTTACACCGGTGATCACAAGGTTTATAGGCGTTAAGCTCGCAATAATTTACTATAGTCATGAGAGCATAGTACATATTCACGTTTGAAGTGCCTGGAACCAAGAATAAGCCCCTATTTATGACCAACCAAACGTAACATAAGACTTATCCTCGTTGATTTTGGGGCGCAGCCACCACGAGGCACTTACATTAACTTTGGCCTAAATTATTATTATTATTATATTGCCACACAAAAAAAACTTCAAGATAAAAAAATGGTATGGCAATATAATTTTATTTTTATAATAATTTAAGAATTTATGGTTTCGTTTCAATGTTGACTCTTTAATCCTACCTTAACTTGCTGTGACTTCACGGGTAGGTAGCCTCGTTAAGGTGCGGATGTTGGGAGCCCGATAAAAGGTCGGTGTTTTTGTAGTTTTTAAATCAAAACATCTTTTTTTGGATCAAAATAAATTAAATATTTCTTCAGTACAAAAAATAAAGTTTAATTTTCTTCCCATGGTGACCTCAACATTTCTTGGATATCTATCATGAATGTCCTGAAATTTAATATCAATTTTTTTTTCTCTTCATTTTAAAAGTTTCTCGTCCAATGCTACTGTTATTTAGACAGATGTTAAACAATTGTTGATATCAACATGTTAAGAAAATTAAACTATATGTTTCTACTGAAGCAATATTTTATTTATTTTGGCCAAAAATGTTTTACTACTAAAACTGCAAACGTATTGGACTTTTCTCGTGTTTCCTACAATCCGCATAAGTTAACTCTAAATTTCTATAATTTGAGAGCAACTTAACAGCTTTCTTAACCACGCAAAAACATCAACAAAATGTCCGTAAAAAAATCCAAACAAGATGTAGTTATTGATGCAATAGTGTTTGTATCCTCGTTAAACCACCAACCAACTCTCACGGGACGGGTAACAGATCACTACATCAATGTAACTCGTACCGCCCTTTCTTACGTGACCTCATTTTCCTCTGTTGGCGACCTCCCAAATGTCACGCCTAATGGTCCAGACCCGCGTGTGATATATGACCCTCACTGTCACCCGGACTGGACTGGTCGCGTCTCGACTCGAACTAAAGGCCATCCACTGAGACAGGAGCGAGTGGGAGACTTCAATGCTAGATTAGACGAGCAACCCTATCGTGATTTATTTTTAAATATGTATTTTTAAAACCGCGTTACCCGCCTCGGTGGCGTAGTTAGCTAACGCACTAGTTTCGTTTTGAGATAGGCTGCCAAGGACGGGGAGATTGAGGTTTGAATCTCGTTCAGGTGAAGTGTGTGGTTTTTCCTAAATGGTTTTCCATTCCTCCTCCACGCAAATGCGGGTTCACTTCGTCTAAATTCAACCTTCCCAATTCCTAACCAATTAGTTTAATTAGTACTTAAGCGTATAACCCGAACGGATAGTAAGACGTGATGCTAAATAAATAAAATAAATAAAAAACACGGTTTTTTACCCGTTCTGGTTGTGTGTATTTATTTTTATTAATCTAATGTGCTATAGATGAGTATGGTCAACTTTAGGGAAAGTGTGGCCATATTTGCGTAGAGAAAGAATGGAAAATTATTTAAAATAAACTACCCTTAGCACACCCGACCGGGATTCGAACCTTGACCTCCCCGTCTCCGGTGGTCAAGTCTATTGCAAGAGTGATGCCTTAGACCTTTAGGCCACCGACGCGGGTCCTATTTTAGTTACACATTTGATTTATTACTAAGCAATTTTAACCCGAATGTCTACTAAAGACTTAATCTAATCGGAAGGGATGAGGAGGCAATAATTGAGAGGAAACAAACCCGCATTAGCAAGAAGGGAAGATGGGAAAACTATAACGATACATCTCATATGAACGAGACTCAACGTCCCCAACCACCTGTGATTCAGTCTATCTGAGGATGACATCTTAGGCCACGTGACAACCAAATCAATTATTAATTGTATGTACACGGATATTACTTTACAATTATGAGGCATAGATATTTATTTTTAAAAAAAGCCCAGGAGGAAATGATAAGCATGGTGTAAATATGTAAGGTTATAGGATACAGTTTGTATCCTTTCAGTTAATATAATCATTCCTACCCACATAGGGGGTCACGCAGTCTAGGAAGTCAATACAACAGTATATATTTGATTGACGGTAAAGGGAAAGGTCTAGTCTCGGCCGGGCGCACTATAGGGGTTGTTTTCCAATCTTCCATTCCCTTCCTCTAAAATCACTTCCCTCTTTTCCCCCTATATTAAAAATACGAGTAGAAACCCGCTTCGGTGGTTGAATGGTTCAAGGCGTCACTCTCGCGATTGATTGGACCATCAATGACGGAGGTATCGGGGTTCAAATCCCAATCGGGTGTACTTAGGGTGTTTTGTTTTCTAAACGGTTTTCCACTCTCCCTCCACGCAAATGTTGGAACATATACTCTAAACTAAACCTTCCTTCCCTAACTTATTAACGTAATTAGTAAGTGCGTACGTGTATATCCTTAACGGCTATTAAGAAACCCTGCTAAAAAAATAAAATAAAGTAGAGCTTGAGTTGGGCCTAATCTTGTTCCTCTTGAACCATCGAGACTCTAATATAATTACAAAAATCATTCCATAATCACAAATAGAACCATCAAGAGCCCGTTTCAGCCCCAGATGACACCTCCCTTAGTTAACCAATACAGCTCGAACCAGGCGACGTATCGTGGTGTGATTTTTCTCTCTACTCTTATTTTAGAAAACAATTAATGACATCAACTAAACGGTTTTACCTTTTATATTCAAAACGATTCAACTCTATTAAACATCTTTGTTTTAAAATGAAAAATAAATTATAAAATTAATCTCAATTCTATGCTGTCAAGTGAAGAACTCAGAGAACCACACTTTGATATATATTTTCTGGTTCAAACGTGAGCTTCTATTTAATTCTCCATTTAAATGACCGTAAACTGGAGCTCTTAATTCATGTTCACTTCAATGCGGGCGGCCGGGGTTCAATCCTCGGTCCCGGCGCAGATTTATCTGATTACCAAACCCTTCCTTCATCTCTGACAAGACATCTTGTGAATGTGGGGAATGCCAGGCCTCCACCGTGGTTCGGATTCCACGTTAAACTGTAGGTCCTCCATTTCATCTCACAATCACCCTACCATTACACATTAGCGTAAGTGCGTATAACCCGAACGGGTAAGTAAGACGCGGTGCTAATAATAATAATTCATGTTGTTGAAAGATTCTACTAAACAAAATGCTAAAGATCTGTGTGTGTGTGTGTGTGTGTGAGCTCCACGTTTTACAGCTCATCCGGAATATCCTCATTTAAATTAAGAGGATACGTACGAGGAGAGTAAAAATCTAAAAGAAACGTACCCGCAATTTCGAGGAGAGATAGTGGTATAATATTTGGAAATAAACCTCTGTACGGATGGTCACACACAATGAATACCGCCAAACTGAGCGTACCAGGAGTCAATTTGTCCTCCTCTTTCCTCCCTTACTCACTTATTTAATTACTTTATGGCATTAGGAACTCATAAGTTTACTGCCACACTTAAAAAAAGTACGCCAATGATACCTAGCTTGATCTAGTTCTATCCAGTCCACCTCATTACACACGATCTTTTTCAGGTTCATTCAGATGCTATCCTCTCATCATCGTCTAGGTCTTCCCAATGGTCTCTTCCATTTGGGTTTACCAATCAATACCCTGAACACGGTTCTGGAATCTTTCATTAACACTGCATGTCCTGCCCACCGTAATCTACAGGACTTTATCGTCCTAAAAATGTATCTTGATGAACACAGGGTATATGACTCATCATTGTGTATCCTAATCCACTCCCCAGTATCTTCATCCCTTACTGGACCAAATGATTTGCTAAGCACCTTGTTTTCGAACACCCTAAAGCAATGCGAGTCTAACATCTTAGACCACTCCAGCATGCGTCTCATAATACGATGTAAACATATTCTGCTACTTTGCTCGTGATGGTCAGTGTTGCAATATGCAGGTGAGGGGGGCGTAGCCTCCATCATTTCCACTCGTGTTAAAAACAACAAAGAACACGCGTTGCGACGTACCAACGGAGAAAAGAGTAAATACTTAGCCTTGCATATATATATTAATAAACTATTGCTTAGCCCCGTAGAGAAACGGGGACACACGAAATTATTAAAACGAACAATTTGAGTATAAATGATTGGGTTCACAAGGCAACCATTGTAACATTCCATGACTTTTCTTATTCATAGACAGAAGTGTTATTGTTCGTGTGGTAGCCTATTTTGTTTGTTCGATCCGTGATTCGGTTGAATTTGGTAACAGGAGGTCATGATTTGGGTTGTGTAACTTTATCAAAATGATGTCTAAACAGTTTTGTATCCGTGTTTTATACTAGCATGGCCTTCTAGATATACGCGCACCTTTCTTATATCCCGAAAGGTGGCAAGCTTACCTTACGTGGTTACACTATGATATAACTTATAAGCTAGGTCCATAGTGTAAACCGTTAAGGAATGACGGGTACACTTTTCAGGGTAGAGGGAGTGTACCGTAGTTTTGTAGGAAAGTACTCATCTGACACCTAGAAAAGTGACTACACTGAATATCACCTCTGAAAGAACTGCAGGTCTTATGGAGAAAAGTTTTTATCTTCACTTTCCCTCAGTTAACTGTTGCCAAATCTCCCTGCTTTCAGTTATGTTGGAAGGTGGAGTGCTGGATTAAAGTAGGAGTGCAAATAACGCGAGTTAAGGTTAGTGTCTTTGCAGATTTTGTTGCAAAACTTTTTCTTGCCAAAATCAATAAATTATTGCTCCGGTGGAAACATAAAGCTAATTTTTTTAGTACTTCGTCTTATTACCCATTCTGGTTATACGCTTATGTACTAATCGTGCCAATAGTTTTAGGGATTAGAAAAGCTATATTCATAGGAATTGTACCCACATTTTCGTGGAAGGAGAGTGGAAAAGCATGTTGGGGAAAAAAAAATCTTAGTACACCCAACTTAGATTCAAACCTCGATATACCCATCATCGACAGTATAGTTTAATTTTCTTCGCATGAGGATAACAACAGTTGTTGAATATCTGTCATGAGTATAGCGGCGTTAGATGAGAAGTTTTTTAAATTAAGAGAAAAAGTTGTCATTAAATTCCGGGACATCCTTGACAGATATTCAACAACTGTTGAATGAATGGGAAAAAAGTTATACTCTGTTTCTACCGGAGAATTATTTGATTTGTGTCTAACTTGAGTTCACTACACTCCACCTCAAGAAGGCAACATCAAATAAATAGCTTTGTAACATTTGTCTTATATGTAATGGAATATTGATAACACAAAATCAAGATAATGGCAATGCTGTTTCCCAATAGGAACCATTCATACCTCGAGAAAATAATATTCAGGGTAGATCTATTTTTACTTATTCATCCGTCAGATAAAATGATCTGCACCTGTCACTTTCGATAAATATTATCAATATACCTACCTAAAGAAAATGATAAAATATCAATTTGTGCTGCATAAAAACATGACTGTATTTTACAAAAGGTTATTTATGTGGAAATTTGACAATATGTGCTTGTCCTGTTACCCACCCGCACTGGTGGGCGTGTGGGCAAAGGCGTCTCGTTTTGTATGGATTGCTGATGATGGCGAGATCGATGATAGAATCTCAGCTGGGTGCGTTGGGGGAGATTTTACCACATTCTCTACACTCGAATGCGGGTGAATTTCATCTTAACTAACCATCACAAACATGGTTAAGTCGTTGAAAATATTTGTGTTGAAAGAATTGATTTAATAAAATCGTCCTCTTACCTAAATATTCAAGATTCCATTCCTAGGATAGAGAACTTAGTATTCCGTGTGTTGTCCTAGTTTAACTTGGCTAATAACTCTTTTACAGACATAAATTTGTGTTTATAAAATACAGATTAAATATATACATAAACAAATCAAGTGAAAATTTAATCCATAATTGGTAGGATTTCGACACGTAGGTGGGGTTTCACCCATGGATCCCCTTTGAAAAGTACCCCTCCTTTAATTTATTTTATAAATTGTAAGTAACGTTTTCTCATTTGTTTGGGCGTCAATTTTTTTTCCGAGTCGTACTTAGGATTAAAATCACCTAAGTCAACATTGTTATTTGTTCAAGTCACAGGGTTTTGTAGTGAAGTCCAGTGTCAGTTATGATTTCTGTGCAAATCTACAACTAAAAACAACAACTTTCTACTTTCTCTTAATACCACAGAGGTAGAATGTATTTTGATCGTTAAAAATAATTAAACTCGAGATTTTAATAATTGTTGACGTTTCATAATCCCCTGAAATAGAAAAAGTTATTTTTGCTATGGCATCCGTCTGTATGTATCGCGGACGAGAGTCGAAACAAGTCCCCCGATTGGGCTAAAACTTGGAAACTAGGGCTTTCATAAGGTTACCCAGAAGAGTTTTTGGCATTAGATATTATTATTATTAGGTGTTCTCTCTTATGACAGGTCCATTTCTTTCGTCAGTGAACTTAGACCGCCAATGCGCCCTGTCCTTTTCCCTCTCCTTCAGCTCCCAGAATGTTCTTCTTCCCTTCAAGTCATCCATGATTTAAACCCTCTTACCTAAGCTCCTCTTTACCTCAACCTTTCCTTCTTGTCGTGTAAAAAAAGTTCCTCCTAAGGATGTGTAAGATCCTATTTGTTTTTCTCCCAAAGAATCTTATTCTAAATGGTTTTTTTCTCACCCTCTCTTATTAGGACTTATTCCAACCCTAAGATTAAGAATGTTTTAGTGAAGAATAAAAAGAATAAACATAATTTTTTTCTAAATCTTCTCTAAAAATTTGATTAAAAGTATTATATAGGCATTGTTTAGCATTAAACAAAAAAGCGAAATTGAGATAATAAATAACTTTTAGCTGTAAAATTCTAAAACTTAAAAAATATTTTTTTTTTTATAAAACCAATAGTTTCAGAGCTACAAGCATATATACATACGAAACACTTAGAAATTGTAACATTTATTTTATAGAACCCAGAACATTTGGCCTTTAAATCATGAGCCTGGGTACGGAACGATTCCTGGGTAGCTTAATGCTTAGAACATTGGCGTAACTATTCAAAGGTCCTGGGTTGGATTCTCGTGTCCGTGTATCTTTGGTTCAATTTAAAGAGATTGATATTTAGATGCGGCTAAAACCGTAACTAACAAATACAATAGCTTAGCTAGTTATTCCATCCTTTATTTTTTAGATACTTCAATAAATATTTTATGACATTAGGAAACTGTAATAAACTTTTATACATATTTTCATAGATTAATGTTATTATTATTATTATTATTATTATTATTATTATTAGCACCGCGTCTTACTACCCGTTCGGGTTATACGCACTTACGCTAATGTGTAATGGTAGGGTGATTGTGAGATGAAATGGAGGACCTACAGTTTAACGTGAAATCCGAACCACGGTGGAGGCCTGGCATTCCCCACATTCACAAGATATTTTGTCAGAGGTGAAGGAAGGGTTTGGTAATCAGATAAATCTGTTCCGGGACCGAGGATTGAACCCCGGCCGCCAGCATAGAAGTCTAACACCTTACCCCTAGACAGCCAGGTCACCCTAGATTAATGTTGATTAAGTTATATATATATATATATTACGCCACACATCGTGCGCTTGGAAAATCCGCTTGCGCCTCTCAATACGTTCAACGCCCAGACAATTTCCAGACAGCCTCCTCCCTTGGGTCCATCAATGTGTGATGCAAGGCAACGCGAGTTAACGACGTTGCCTGATTGGTGAATTCAACGCTATCTTGCTAAACGGGTCGCATCTTAACTTTACGAAACCAAACACTCCAAGCAGCATTACACTTTTGTACAAAATAGAAAGAAAGGGAAGGAAATGAGACGTTCATCCAGCGAGCCCACTTGTTCACCTGCCGATAACACTTCCCCTTTTATACTGACGAGTATACACACTCACTTTACTATTTGCGCCTGTAAAACATTGATTTGCATTTCAAAGTTACCCTTTTCTTGTTTCATATTTTAGATTTACATAACGGTATGCTTTCACTGAATTTTTAATCTTCATCCTGGCAGCAAGATTCCTACTGGGCATTTTCGTGAATAGATCAAATAGCCCACGTTGTAAACTATTTAAATCGTTATTTTAATATCGTTAGTACAGTCTTACTAGTAGTTCTGTGAACAGTAGACCTCCCTCCATGTTATTATCGTTACTACAGTCTTACTAGTAGTTCTGTGAACAGTAGACCTCTCTCCCTCCATGTTATTATCGTTACTACGGTCTTACTAGTAGTTCTGTGAACAGTAGACCTCCCTCCATTTTATTATCGTCGCTTTCCACACATACTTTATATGAGTAAGTGATAAAGAAACTCCACATTTTACCAGAACTGTACTTCATATAGGCCTACTTTCCAGAGATGTTTTATCACTAAAAGACATGGAACTGATGGCTTTACTACTCCTACGGAGGAAATTAAGCTACTGATTCCCATCGCCCAGTAAAAATAAATTGACTTCGGCCGGGTTTGAACCCGCTAATACTATCCTGATGCGAGAACTTTATTCAAAGACCATCGAGGCAGTTAGTTACCTTACTCATAGCTACTCTTAAAGGTGGGGATGTAGGAATTGCGAGAAAAGGTCAGTGTTTTGCAGTTAAAAAAAAATCAAAACAATGTTTTTGGTCTAAAGAAATAAGATATGTCTCCAATGTAAACATAGGGTTTGATTTTCTTCACGCGGTGACCTCAACAATTGTTGAATATCTATCAGGGGTGTCCTGAAATTGTATAAAAACTTTTTCTCTTCGTTTAAAAAGTATGTAATCTAATGGCGTTATGCTCATGACAGATATTCAACAACTGTCTCATATTATAATTCGAGGCAAATTAAACTATATAAAAATAACTAAATAAAAAGAGTTTTTCTATAAAAATTGCAAAAACATTCGCCTTTTCCCGCGTTATCTACACTACCACCTTAAATTAAACTGTTGATAACTATGGCGCTGAAACAAGTGAAAGTATATGTTATCGTATGCTCGATAAATTCTCGATTTACGATTCATTTTATACTCAGTTCCATAATTCACGCAAACTCGAGTCATTCACCCGAACTCAACCTACCTTCGAAACCCTCTGACAGGAGTCTTAACAATAATACCAGTGGATAATAAATCTATCGATTTTCAACAAGGCGTACAGGAAATATAAGTTCTCTTGTGCTCCTTTTGGTGGGGTACTCAGTTCGAGGCCCGAGGACATATTCTGTAATCCTACACAGATTCTACCATGTCTGCTAGGGATCGAAAGTAGTGGGGAAAGGGGGGACTTCACCGGGGATGCATGTTTTTATATCTTGTGTAGGTGGAGACAAAGCTGTACTTCCTAGGAGGGGGCGTGTCTCTTGTGACGTAACTAGGGCATATCGGTAATAGACGAGGTTTGGACAGGATGTGGCCTGAAATACGGTAACTTATCGATAAACTATGCCTGAAGGATACGAGAATACACTATACTACTCAATACCTTTCGTGTAGTACCGTCCGTACCTTAAGGGGCGTGTCTAGGTAGCCGAGATATTGCCAATCAAATGCTGCCTCAGGTTAGACATGGACAAAACCTTTAACAGTACACAAGTCTGATCTTTACTGTAATGATCACAAAACTATTTTTTAGACTTGTAAGCACAGTTTAAATGTCTAAATTTTCCATTCTTAGCCATTAAAAGTCCAAAAATCCAAATATTTTGGCGGATCATTAAGCTCTTTATGCTCTGGAAACGAAATAAAATTGATATAGGGGCGTAGGATGATATAATTTAATATGGGGCGTCACAAAACAAATTGTTTTGACATTTTTATATCTATTCCCCTGTTTGATCTCCTACTGCTTGACAGCTCCGACCAGAAACGTTAAAACACCACTTGGTTTCTGGAATTTCTGCTCCACTATTGGTTGAAAGTCACTAATGTCAACCCATTCGAAAATAATTATCTATAATATTAATAAAATGAAAAGTTAATTTGTCTGTCTGTAATAAGCATTCCACGATATCCACCGCAATAAAAGGTCTAGAACTTAAAAAAAATAATAGCTCCTGTACACAAACATATGCACCTTGAAGCTGGAATTTTAAAATTTTGATTAGATTTTGTTAAATTAATTAAAAACTGGGTTGGAACAAATGAAAAGTGAAGCAAAGAAAATCATGCGTGGTAAACCAGGTCATCGCTGAGAACTTCTTCTACTTGTTAATATAATATCACTAGAAAATTAATAATTATTTCCGAATAGGTTGACATAAGTGAATTTCACCCAGTGTTTGCAATAAATAACCTCCTTTTAGATGTCACCTAACACCTCTCCTACCGCAGATGGGGTATATTATGTTGTCACATAATACTTTGCAACACAATTTAAAGACGCTTACAGATGTTTATCAATATATTTAATAAACGGATCTTTTATATTTTTGTCACGAAATACGTTTTTTAATTACTGTCTTGTGAAGTAATGGCGTTCATCATAGCAGACCCGACTCAGCTCCCGGCTCGCGCGAGGTATGAGAGTAAAAGGGAAAATAAAACACCTACGATATGTAATAAATGTGTGCATTCGTATTTGTATGATTACTCGAAATTTTACGCGTTGACGATGGGGGACAAAGCGACAAAATTTATTTATAATAGCTACAATATGCCCCTATCGTAAAAGAATGAAGATTTGTGCACAGTGCTTATCTGTGAAGTCATTCTAAAATGGTCAAAAACGACCTTTTCAATGCAGTTTTTTTTAATCCAAATATAATTTAATATTTAAACCATATTCGGTATTAGGAACATCTAAAGTTCGTTCACGGTAGGAGTTTACCTGGGAAAGGACTTTTTTCGCTACCAGAAATCTATTATATAGTAGGATATTGGTAAGAAAAAAGACCTTTCCCAGGTAAACTCCTCCCGTGAATGAACAATATTAACTCTTTATTTTCATTAATGTGTAATCATAAAGGATCCATGTGAAATAGTCTTTGTGTAAATTTATGATTTCTATCCGAGTGTATCACAAAGTTGATTGACATGTGATGCACGCTCTTAAACAAATCAAATCAAAACAAAAAATATATACACATACTTTTTCTGTCTAACAAGTTGTTTTAAATCATTTCCCTAACAGTAGACTAAGTTGTCTGCCTGTATTTGGCTTTGTAAGCGCATGCGCGTTTTGAGTTGTTTGGTTATGATATTTGATTTGTTATTCCACGAACATTTTATGGGGCAGCGCGGCCAAAGCTAAGATTGTTTTTAATAGTGCAGAATTGACCCTCTTCGGTATCCGAATGGTCTAAGGTGCTACTCTCGCAAGGAATAGACTGGCGTTGACGGAGAGATGGAGGTTCGAACTGTGTACTGAGGTTTTTGTTTTCCCCTCTCCTTCCACGCAAAAACGGGCACACTTCCTATAAATATAACCTTCCTCATGCCTAAAATCATTAACTTAACTATTACATAAGCGTATAACCCGAACGGGTAGTAAGACGTATTGCTAAAAATAAGGTGTAGAACGACCTACTCTGTGTTTATTGCATGTGATTGGTCTAGAAATAGTCACGTGACCACATTTCAGTTCCGCTTTGGTTTTTCGGCGAAAGTTTGGATCCAATGTTACTCCCCTTCCGGACTGTGTGCATATTTACTTCAACAGGGTAGGAAAGTAGAATTTGGAGGAAATGTACATGAATTTTCGTGGGGGGAGGGTGGGGGGAGACTAAATAGGGAAAGGTACCTCAGTAAGTCCACACGGAATTTTAACCTCAATCTCACCATTACGGGCAAACCAAATAAAAACGATAGTGACGTATTTTTCGGTACGTGTCGAAACAATTTATTGAATAGAGTGGAAGCCTATAATTTCACGTATTAAACGTACAGTAATTATGGCTTTCTATGTTCCTCTGATGTATTATACGTCTAACTGGTAAAAAGTAAATACATACAAGCACATATTTTAATTGCTCACATTGATTATTTTTAACAACCGTTTGAAATACGATATTGGCTCTGGATAGAAACATCTTTCCTGTGGATCCCAACACAAGTTAATATCAAGCAACTAAATATATCAGTGTTTCTAAATTTAATACGAAGCGTTTGATTAATATTAGAGAAAAATAACTTTCACTGCCCCTGATAGAAATGGCTGAATGGATGTTGTGCCAGACTCTGATCATGAATTACATTTTTGCATAGGTGGGTTTGTCTGCAAAATTCTTACCATGATGAAATTTTTTTTTTAGTCTTTCTATTGGCTGGACTTTTAGTCTAGGGGTAAGCATTCCTGGTTAATAATCTAGAGGTCCCAGGTTTGATTAACGGGGTTAACATTGGTATTATTCCTGAAGGGAAATTGCGCTTATGTTCGCTACGGTCTGGTTGGTTAAGCTTAAGACTTTACTGGCACCAAATAATAACAATCTCATCGCACCTACATGGTGACCCAACCCCAGAAGACGGTTACATATCCACCACTGCCATTAGAAGACCAGTAATATTTCAATTTCTGATCTCGATGACACATATTTGGATGCACTTTTAGTATGCCTTGTTTTGATTATGATTACAATTTTTTTTTATCTACGTGAACTATTTTTGACTTTGACCAGAATGACTGCTGCAATGGGGAAATATTTGAAAAAACAAACAAAAAACACCTCAGTGCACTCTGACGAGATTCGAATTCCAACCTCCCCGTCAACGGCAAAACGAACTAGATGTGACTGATCTCTTTGCCCGTTTTACCAGCCGGTGCGAGTTTCATTTTTGTATACCAAGTAAAATGATCCACAACTATCACGTTATTATTTGTGGCGATAAAAATAATTCAATAACACAAATAATCTGGATGGTTTTAGTTTGTTTTAGCACCGCGTCTTACTAAGCGTTTGTGTTATACTCAAACACTAACTACGCTGATGTGTTAGGGATGGGGAAGGTGGAATTTAGATTAAGTGTTCCCGTAATTTCGTGGAAGTAGAGAGGAAAACAATTTAGGAGAAACCACCCTCAGTACACCCAACCGGGAATCGAACATTGAACTTTTCATCATTGACAGTCTAGTTAATTGATATAGTGATGCCTTAGCGACGGTAAGCTTGGGCTTCGAATCCCGGTTGAATGTATCAGAGCTGGTTTTTTTCATTAATGGTTTACTACTTTCCTACTCCGCGCAAATGGGCTACACATAGTTCACATTTCTACCTTATCTTCCCCTTTTCTATCAGATTGATTAAATGTGAATAGCCCTGAGGAGAGTAAGGTGGGATGAAAAAACCACCTCCTTACAAGCACATAAAAAACAAACAGAAATGGTACGACAGAAACGTACATACTTTCTCAGATATACATTAACAAATTTTCAAAAATTGGTTAACAATAAGCTACTAAGGTTTTTTTTTCTGAAAATCAAGTATGCATTTGTTTTAGTACAATTTCTTACTACCTGTTCAGGCTATACGCATATATACTCATTTATCTAATGGGGCAAAATTAAGAAAGAAAGTAATTATTTTAGTACTAATCTAACTGCATTTGCGTAGAAGGGCAGAAGGAAAACCACTTAGAAAAACCATCCTCAGTAGACCCGACCGGGATTTGAACCCCGATCTCCACGTCATCAGTAGGCCAGTCTAGACACTCCCTGAAGCGGGTGTATATATATATGTAATGTAACATATATATACATCAAGTATTGTAAACATCAACATATATGGATAGACTTACATATACAATCAAAATCTATAATAGTTTCGAGGTCGAAAATGTTGATGTTTACAATACTTTTGATCGCCAAACCCTTCCTTCATCTCTGACAAGACGTGTATTAATCACAACTTGTGAATGTGGGGGATGCCAGGCCTCCACCGTGGTTCGGATCCCACGTTAAACTGTAGGTCCTCCATTTCATCTCACAATCGCCCTACCATTACACATTAGTGTAAGTGCGTATAACCCGAACGGCTAGTAGTAATACGTGGTGCTAGTAATAATTTTAATTCAATTTAAATTTCATTTACTATAAAGCCGGCCAACAATCGTAAGACCTATAACAAGCCAGCACTGAAAAGTACACACGTACCATATAAATACATATATTAACACGAGAAAATAAGATAAACAAAAATGGCTAAATAATGTTATATAATGATTAATAGTTACAGAAATAAAAAAAATGCTAAAAATAAAAAATAGCAATGATAACAAATAACTAAAGAGTGGTTAAAAGTATTAACAATATGCAAAACATAAATCAGATTATTGTAAATTTAAATATTATAGGCAGAACCTCTACATGATAAATTATTGATATGGGATTTCCTTTTATTTTATGATATAAGTCTAATTCGACAAATCTAGAATTGGCGCTATGGATACAACGACTTATAGGGCTCACTTTATAAGAGCTATCGGGAAAAAATAATATACGATTAAGATGGTAGTAATAATAATACAATACTTTCTATGTAAGTTACAGTAAAAAGTAAATCAATTAAACACGTCCCGGTTTTATCAGATAAAATCTAACATAGGTTTTAACAAACTACAATAAAATCCCGTTACCCAATTTAAAATATACAGCAATTGCAGAAAGTCTATTATATCACCGTTTAAAAGCTGTCGGAGAGATTCTGTTATGTATCACGTGCATATAGATAGTAAATTATAGGCGGACCTCTCGCTTAAATTTATCCCTCGCCAACCTTCATCGCGAACCTATCATTAAAAACGATCCCGACAGCAATAATTCGATATTACCATGTACAACACTTTCACCAAAGTCGTTCGTTCTACTTTTACAAGATGACTGATGCGCCGTGGCTTATACCACTGATCTATATAATAACTGCGGTCAAACACTAGACACACAAATTGTATATACCTCGATGGGTTCCGAGAACTCTGAATCGTGCTGTTGCGTAGAATAAAATATATATTTAAATACTCAGTTACTGGTAAAGAAAATGTTAGCCTAGAACTAGATAATTTTGCGACAACGCCTTTCCATACATGTATAATTACTAGGATTTTAAAAATTCGTTGACGTAACGGTTGGTCGAGGGAATGCACGCTACGGAAATACCGAACTTTCCCGAATTCCAAACTAGGGGGAAATGACTAAACCCTGATTTTTTTTTAGGAAGCCCACTTTTAACCACCAACATTGTTTGATAGTCACTCAAATTTGGCATTATATAAATATGACGTATTGATTTACTAGTTAATTATAAAGGTCACTTAAATAGTTACGAAAAGCTTGCAATACTTATGGATTACTGTATAATTTATCATTACATTATTGATTAAATGGTCTAAGCATGTAAATACAACCCACTTTGGTGGCCATGTGGTCCGACGCGCTACTCTCGCAGTAGACTAGGCCATCGATGACGGGGAGATCGAGGTTCGATTCTTGGTCAGGTGTGTTAAGGTTTTTTCCAATATGGTTTCCTCCCCCCCCCCTCTCTCTCTCTCCACGCAAATGGGGGTACACTTCCTAAACATATAACTTCCCTAATCCTTAAAACTATTATCTTAATTGGTACATAGGGGTATAACCCCAACGGGTAGTAAGGCACTGTGATACAAAAAACTCGATTGTTTTTGTATCTCTTCGAGTTGGCCAAACCTCTTTGCTGAAGTATACGTTCTATAAATAAATGTATTTTAAGAATTCACTTGAAAAATAACGTTCATTAAATTGTATATTTTGAAACACAAAACTACACTATCTTAATTTAAATAATGCTTATATAAATAAATAAATCAGATTTGATTTGTTTTTTTACTCTGATTTAATTTTTGTCATGAATATTAGGATATACCCTATTTTTCATAACACAGTCAAAAAAATTCAATATAAATGTTCCTTTTTACTTTCAACCGTATCTATTAATTATTGTTACCAAAACAAAGAATTTTTTTGTTAATATCAAACAAGTACTACAGGACATTAAAAAAAATATATTAAAGAACTTGTTTTCCTTCTGCTGTGTATACTGGCGTTTTAATTGGTTAGGGTTGCAGGCAGGGACGTCGCGCTGGAGTGGGGGGAGGGGGGTGTACTGGGTTTAGTATCAGTCACAGTGTCCTTGGTTCGAATCCTGACCGGGTTAATGTACAGCCTCATCGCCCTAGATTCACGTCATCAGTTTATATCTCAGCAATAGATTTAAATATATTGTGTTCGGGCTACAGGTATTTTCACGTTCCCTAACAACGATTGGACTGGGTTTGATTTAAATGAAGGATAACTTGAATTAAAGATCACAAATTAATATTTGGTATTAATTTATTGCACACTTTGATTAGCTATGGGATAATTAATATAAATAGTGGAAGTTGAGCTGAAGTGACAAGTCCATCTTCAACTCTTTGACTGAGCAGGTGTGTAACACACGTCCACTCTGTTTGCTGGTGTTAAGCTCCACACCTCGTGACGGGATCTGGAACGGGCCCAACTCAGCCTCGTGAGGACAAAATTAGGAGCTACTTGAAATAAATTGGAGCGGCTACGATCTAGAAAACTGACATCAACGGACAGAGGGTCCGTTGTGCCGAACACATGACATATAGTCACAAAAGTTGGCACTAGCTTCTCCAAAAAGATTGAAGCTGCTAGGTCACTTTGGATCAATTGCGAGCTGACGCAATGGAGTTTTTTATTCTTGTGAAATATTCAATAAACTATTTAGATAGCTTTGTTCGTTTGGATTCATTAGAAGATTACTTTAACATTAGTGTATAATTCAAATGGTGAATCTTTTCCATGAACAAAAAACAGGTTCCCAACTTTTTATAATATAACTATAATACAATATAATATAATATAGATAAAAGATGTAAGCTAACATAATTACATTTCCTTTATTTAAGAGAAATATTCAATAATTTATTCATACTACTTTGACAACTTAAGTCGTGTAGGTTCATTAGAAAATTACTTTAACAGTGGTGGATAACAAAAATGGTGAATCTTTTCCACGACCAAAAACAGGTTTACCTACTAATCAGTCAAGCGTACCAACATTAAAGCAATTAAAAATTAGAATTAACCCACATTCTTAGATCATTCCCCCCCTCTTGGACCTACAATAAAACTTGTTCCTACGAAACAGATGGATAGAACATATGATAATATTCCATTAAATTAACGATCCAATAATTGATCGCAATCATTAACATACTTGAAAAACATTCTCGTACACAGATCTAACAGAAATTCGTGGGATATTTCGCAAGTTGTTTACAAACTGGAAACGACGCCTCCTTGAAATGGAGAGCGGTCGATATTGAATAAAAGGTCGGAGAGTATCGTAAAAAAAAAAAAAAGAAATAAAGAAGTAAGTCTTGTCAACAAGTAGAACGATATTCACTTTTATATGGTTTAACTATTTTTTTTTAATCTCGATCGCGCAATAAGTTGCACTTTAAATTAAAAACTCAATTCATCGTGAGGAAAGGCAAGGCCACCAACTTTCTAGCCTCGTGGAGACGCGAAGTGTTGCCAACCTAATCTTTTCGGCCCCGGATACTACTGTTTCCTCTTGCCCAACACATGTTAACTTAGGCAATTACACCTACAATTATTCAGTCATCACTCATTTCAACAATGTGCGCAGTAGCAGTTTTGGCTATCCCACTCAGTACCCTCCTCCAAAAAGAACTGTTATGGCGTCAGGCCACAATTGAGACATACCGACCAATCTACCGTCTTCTGTTGGTGAATACAATGCCAACTTATGTGGATAGAGGATGCCATATGGTAAACAGAATGAATGAGTCCTCCAGCAATTAATCTCAATTTTTTTAGGCATTTTGGTGACCTGGCGGTCTAGGGGTAAGGTGTCAGACTTCTGTTCTGGTGGCCGGGGTTCAATCCTAGGTCGCGGCAAAGATTTATCTGATTACCAAACCCTTCCTTCACCTCTGACAAGACATCTTGTGAATGTGGGGAGTGCCAGGCCTCCACCATGGTTCGGATTCCACGTTAAACTGTAGGTCCTCCATTTCATCTCACAATCACCCTACCATTACAAATTTGCGTAAGTGCGTATAACCCGAACGGGTAGTAAGACGCGGTGCTAACAATAATAATAATAATAATATAGGCATTTTAATTCGGGTAGCTTCTCATTTGTCCTCCAGAGGCTGAGTTGACTCCATTCCAGATCCATTACATCACATAAAATCTAGAAGCACCCGGGATCGAACCTGGGACCTCTAGGTCTGTAGCCAGGAGCTCTGACCACTAGACCACAGAGTGGAGAAACTTGTCGTGTCAATTTTTTTTTCTCGGCAGCTTTTAGAACATACATTTCTATATTTCCTTGTTTTAAAAATAAATCTCTAAAATCTTAGGGCAGATTTGTTCCACGTTAACTGTCAAATGCTTTGAACAATTTTAGCGACATTTTTTAGTAACGAACATTCTTTAAACCTAGGCCAAACAACTTATGTACACTTCGTTTACCCTGAAAGGTAGCAGTTTTACCGTAATTGATTAGCCTAAGACCCTATCTTAATAGCTATACATATATACATACATAAATACCTAATCACGTCGTTCACTTATGGGGTAGGCAAGAAACTGTGCCTATAGCTCAAAAAATAGCTCCGTACCCAATCCATCCTCACCGACTTTCTCCACACTACCCTATCCTTGCATACTCTCTTCTCTTCCACAACATCCATACACCGAGACATACTTATATGCTCTTTTATTCTTAAAACTCTTAATGTTTCTCTTTTTTACACATTTGTCTACAACATTTAGCCACGTCTTACACGTCTTCCTTTTGATCCACACACTCTACCTTCATGTATTTGCTTCATCCCTCGATACCCACTAATCCTCTCAACATGCCTAAACTAACGTAAGACACTTCTTTCACATTAATCTATTGGCTCAAGTTAGTGGAATAATGCAAGATATTCTTGCAGCCTTACAGGGTAGACTAAGGGTATATAAATCGTTCCGCCTAGGTTCAAAGAATGTCCATGTCGAGTTTCGTTAAATTTGGTCGACGCGTTTGCCAGTTATCATGGAATGAATAGACAGACTAAATGATCAATTATCAAGTTAAAACAATAATAATAATAATATTTAGCACCACGTCTTACTACCCGTTCGGGTTATACGCTTTAAGTACTAATTACTCTAATGGATTAGAACTTGGGAAGGTTGAATTAGAGGAAGTGAACCCGCATTTGCGTGGAGGGAGAGTGGAAAACCATTTAGGAATAACCACCCCCAGTTCACCCGACCGAGATTCGAACCTTGATCTCCCCGTCCTCAGCAGTCGAGCTTCAACACGACATGCGCGTTAGCCAACTTCGCCACCGAGGCGGGTAGTTAAAACAAGACCTTACTAATCTTGGTCAGCAATTATTTTGACAGGATGGTTGCTATACGTTTTCTCTCTCTCTCTTGCGAGTGATACCATGTTATAAAGGTGGTCCGGGCGTTCGATGACAGCTCCATCCTGCGCGTGATTGACAGATCTGGCGCATAGCGGTCAGATGCTCGCTGGACCGTGACATGACCAGTCCTGAGAGCACAGTATCTCCCTCTTGTATCTCTGTCTGGACACGACGCGTGCAATAT
This sequence comes from Timema poppense, assembly GCA_902141375.1. Taxonomy (NCBI): domain Eukaryota; kingdom Metazoa; phylum Arthropoda; class Insecta; order Phasmatodea; family Timematidae; genus Timema; species Timema poppense. Next base: position 10,062 of record CABFOV010001818.1, on the reverse strand, counting down.
CCTCAGAGACACTTTCACCCACTCCTTCAGTGACCGCCACAAAGAAACTAGACAGTCTAATATAGATTAATATTTATATCTTAAGTACTTTATAGCACCCCGTCTTACCACCCATTCGGGTTATATGACGCATACTTACTAATTACGCTAATGTGTTAGGGATTAGTAAGGTTGGATTAAGAGGAAGTGTACTCGCATTTGCTTGGAGAGATAGTGGACCAAACCATTTATAATGACTCACTCTCAGTACACTTCAACCGGGATTCGAGCCCCTGATCTCCCTGTAATCGGCAGTCTAGTCTACTACGAGAATAGCACGTTATACCATGCGGCCATCGAAAAGTGTTAAATGAGTGTTTAAGTTCACGTCAGCACAAAGGTAACTTGTGCCTCTTTCCTTTAGTTAATTTGTATTCTGACCCACCTCGATGGCGTAGTTGGCTAACGCGCTAGTCGTGTTGAGCTTGACTGCTGAGGACGGGGAGAGCAAGGTTCGAATCTCGGTCGGGTGAACTTTTTTTCCTAGATGATTTTCCACTCTCCCCCCACGCAAATATGGGTTCACTTCCTCTAAATTCAACCCTCCCAATTCCTAATCCATTAGCGTAATTAGTACTTAAAGCGTATAACCTGAACGGGTAGTAAGACGCGGTGCTAAATAATAATAATAATATGTATTCTGTTTGCTTACAGTTATTGAGTTAGGGCGTTAAAGGTGGAATTTAGAGTAAAGTAACCCCGTGTGCGATAGAGGGTAAAGGGGAGTCCACGATTTCACCAACGATTCATTTTTCATATATGTTAAGAATCAAACCCGAAATTCTTATCTTAGTAAGCAGACAATCTACCGACTGGAAATATTAACATATTTTTTTAATTTTAGCATAACACTACACAAAACGTATATTTATATCTCATTCAAAAACCTGCTGAAACTATACATTTAAAAACTACAAAACTATGTATATTCAAACGCTAAATCAAGATAGGGGCTCTTTAGAACCTGCGACCATACGTTTGGTAAACTCCGATTCATTCGTAATTCGCCTGCTAAGATCAAATATTGTGCCCAGCCAAGATTTGAATCAATTTATTTCAGAGGAGGTCTAAAATATTTCGGCTAATCGACAATCATGGCAACGTTTGAGCCCAAATCTGTGTTGAGAATTGATTAAATGAAATTCCGTCGTGTTTCAAGAGGTAAGAAATGAAGATAGACGAGATTTCGGGCGCCGTGACATAAAGTATTGGCAACCAGCCGTGCAGTTGTGTTCGGCAGGAGATAGCCCTTAGATATACAGGGGGACTTTCATCTATAATATCAGTCTTACGATACAGTCATATAAAGGTGTAGGTATCGATAATATCTATCAAAAGTGACAGCTGCTGATAATATGACTTGACGTATGAATACGTGAATGTAGCTCTAGATTTTTTTTCTAGCTGTCAGATATGTTCATTCACCACGCTACAGTCTAATTTTCAAATAAATAACCTTATATGACAGTTGCAAACGTTCTAGTAAACTAAACAGACCAGTCTCCCACCAGATGGCTTATAGTTGGAATAAAAAGCCTGTAGAGGCGTCATTTTAAATTTACCAAGGTCATGTGGCAGGAGATGATATACATTTTGCTTAGGGTTCAGCATCAAAAGCTAAAAGGCTAGAAAATTTACGGCTTTTGACGAGTAAATACAAAACAGATTTCATTCTATACAACTTCTAACGCACCCCTACCCCTAAATTTTGAGTATGTTTTAGCGTCACACTTTGCATATAACGCTGGGATGACACACTACAGCGTCTATCATCTCTGAGAGAACTGTTTGTGTACTATTGGGAAACAGAGTTGTTTGTCATTCTCTTTTTTTAGTGTGGTCATTCATTCCTCCCTTAAAAATAAGACAAGTTTCGCAAAGCTGTTTCGTCGATGCTGCCATTAACTTCTTACCTCAGGCCATCAACTTTTTTCCTGAGTAAGAGCGAGGAGATTTAGAAACAGTTAACTGAGAGGGAGTTAAGATAAAGCTTTTCTCCACAACACCCGCAGTTACCTCAGATGTGATATTGGGTATAGTTTAAAACCAAGTTGATGCAGGAATTAAGCATATAAAGGAGGAAGGGAATAACGCTCAGCTTTATAAAGATAATTTTTGCCCTTTTAAATAAGCTATACCTATTTTTTCTTTAAATATTACAATGATAAATAATTTACATTGCTATAAATCTCTTATACATACGTTTTAAATAATATTGGTAGGATGACCCCAAGCCAACCAAATTGGCTGCACGTATATACCTAAATTTTGACTGTCAGAAGTGACAGCTGCTAAACACATGTTTTTGCAGATCATTTGGTTCGCCGTAGGGATACATACTCTGGTCTGGTACCTTTTCAAAGCCGTCAGCTGTCAGTCAACACCAAAGAAGCCATGGGGCTACTGTAGATCAAGTGTATAATACAAATTCAAATTTTAATCAGAAATTAAAAATGTCTTTCTTTTGAATATTTTTAAAATTTGAAATATTGCTGGTCACATTCTATGTGTACACATTTTTTCTTTTTTCTTTTTACTTTCTCTCAACATCTCGGAGATAAAGTATTGTGTGATCGTCAAAAAATTGAGCTCGAGATTTAGATAAATGTTGACGTTTCATGACCCCCTAATACAAAAAAGTTGTTTTCGCAATGCCATCTGTCTATACCTTGGGCTAGCGCTGAAAGTGTTTTACCGATCGGGTTAAAACTTGATGTCTGGGCTTCTCATAAGGTACCCCCAAGGGGTTTTTGATTTAGATATCTAACCCTAAATTTAAGGGTAGCTTACTGAAGGGCAAGAAAGAGATGGTTTTCTCAAAATTTGTTCTAACAATTTTGATAAAATTTTATATCAAAACACTGTTTATTATAATAAACAGGATGGAAATTCTCATTTTATCATGAAAATAAATTTGAGGGAACTTTGTACGAGGAAAATTTTCTAATTTTGATTATTTCTCCGCAACTATTTAAGATACGAAATAAATTATCATTGTAAAGTTGTAGTACTAATATAGATAAATATCTTTTTATAAAACCAATAATTTCTTATATAAGCATATGTATGTATATATATGCCAATAATTTTCTAGATATAAGCATATATATATTTTTTTGATTCAGGTCTTTGAAACTAAATTTGATTCTTATGTTTTTTTTGTGGACATGAGAGGTTTTTCTTTTCTCAATGTTTTTGTAACAGTGCTTCTAGAGGCCATAGAGTAGGTAAGTAACAGTGTATATTATTGCATTTATGATCTTTGGCGTAGTATTTATACAACCATATATAGACCTATTATTTCGTTTCACAAATTTTACGAGTTTTCAGTACATGTCTATTTTAAGATAAAGACAAGAGAAAGTCTATGCGACGAGCCATACCATTTATTTAAATGAATATGGTTTGGATGGAACTACGAAAATTACTGTCGAAAGGAATATCTTCACATTATCATTACATAGATTAAATTCATGTAAAAGAATATTAAAATTTCAACCGTTTTAGTGTTTTTAAAATTCAACATTTTTGGGTTCATCTTCATAATTAAGCTTTAACTTTTTTTAATATGAAAATGTCTTGGGTAAAATGTCGAGAGTTACTTCAAGTTTTATATATATATATATACTAAAATTTCCCCCTTGAAATTTGTTTAGAACTAAAATCTTTTGATACAAATCCGTCACTGTAAGACTACAGGTATCGCTTTGTGAAGAGAAGTGCCTGAAGAAAATGTGAGTATATCTGTTTCATTTAGTTTCTCATTTTGTATGTACGCATGTGTACAGCGTTTATATACTCGTCCGAACACAATTTTGTTCCAAATTTAAAACTCGCGCATGTGCAATGTGACATGCAGACGCTCGTAGAAAACGAGCCCGTGGTGACCTAAGAGAAAATAGACAAGCCGGAACTCGAAACGTTCGGCTCAGTCGAGAACCAGACTGACGCACGCTCTGTAATATGGGCGTGGTTCACAACCATACATACCATCATGCCCAATTATACCTCGAGCGAACGAGCGATGTTTCCTTACTTAATTCAGTACAAGTCAATCATAGCCTCACCCTCTTCAGGGGTCGAGCGGTCTAGGTCGTAACTCTAATGTTAGACTGGCTTGCTGATGACGGGAAGATCGGGGGTTCGAATCCCAGTCGGTTCTAGCGAAGGTGGTTTTTCCTCAATGGTTTCCCACCCTCCTTCCACGCAAATGCAGTTAGATTGTCTCTAAAATATTTCCTTTCTCATACTTACCCTATTATGAGTAATTATCATATATGCGTATAACCTGGACCGGTAGTAAATACGCTGTGAAAAAAAATAGTGTTGTGGTTTTAGAAGACGTTTTTCAAAATATATTTGATAAAGAAAATATAATTTTAAGTTAATGTTAGATTGCCGTCCCGATAAAGTGAAAGAAATTCAAATTTGAAAATAATCAATTATTCCAAACAATTTATTTCAACTTAAATGCACCCAGCTAAATTACCTCACTTTTAACATTTTGGGATATGAAATAAAGCTAACGCTTGTACTATTAATTGTACCGCACATAAAGCGTGGAAATTTTTTTAATAACACAAATAGAAATTTTTAAAACCATGATTAACATTATTTTTAAAAGTAACACAGTTATTGGAATCTTAGCTATTGAACTTTTAAACACAATCTTAATACTAGTTTCTTTAATGATAAAATATCTCCTTAAAAAAAACTGATGGTGTACCTTGACCATTTTATGGTCTTGTTGAGTGTGCCATGACCTTAAAAAGTTTGAAAATCACTGTTCCATAAGTTACGAATCTAGCCGCATACGGTTTCATAATCTTAAATTGGAAAATGACAACTAAACACGGGAATCTAACTTGGGCCCGGGATATATTCTTGTGTCAATGTGTAATTTTTCAATATACGAATACTTTTGTAACAATTTCAAGGAAACGTTCATGTTATGTCTTAATTTTTATGTCAAGTTTAAATTTGTTTATTCACATTTCCTCATCGGCCTCTTAGTCTGGTGGGCAGCATTAATGTCTAGTAATCTAGAAGTCCCGGGTTCAATTTTCGGTGATACTATAGGTATTTTTTCTAAAGATAAATTGTTTCTATGGTTGTCATGGTTTGTATAATTAAGCTTAGGTTAACTTTAAGACTTCTACGGGCGCTATATAATTAACATAATTATTATCACCACATAAGCTTAACAGTCTGAAGTAACCACACCTACAGTAGCCCCATGGCTTCTTTGGTGCTGACTGACAGCTAAAAGATTTGAAAAGTTACCAGACCTAATTATGTATCCCTACGCCAAACCATATGAACTGCAAAAACATGTGTTTAGCAGCTGTCACTTCTGACCGTCATAAATGTAGGTATAAACCTAAATGTTGACTGTCAGAAGTCAGCTGTGAGCTGTCAGTCAGCACCAAAGAAGCCACGGGGCTACCGTACATGGAATTCCAACCTCAGAATACGGTTAAATATCCGACAATGTCAGTAGAAAACCCTGGTGGCATTTGCTAAAATAAAAATATCCCTTAAATTTATTTACTATATCTATACAGATGTATTACAAGTTTTGTATTAATATATTTGACAACCTGTTTTTATCTTAAATCGTACTTTTTTTNTTTTTTTTTTTTTTGACTGGTTGGTGTGGAACAAATATTTTGTAATGTAACAAGATTTAACTATTGTAAACTCAATTTTAATTTACTATCAAAACATTAATAATAATTATTCTTGTAAGAAAAGTAAGATATCCCGTCCACTTTAAGATAAGCAAGTGCATAGCTATCATACAAACTTGTGAGTAATTTGGTAGTAGTGCAGCTCAGAGCTTACAGTAATGTTTAAGTTCAAAGGCGTGCACAGAAGAGATTCTTTAACAGATCGAACAGTGATTTCCTGGTCTTTTAAACAAAAGAAGAACGAAACATCTTTGTCTTTAAATAAAGTCTTAAACAAGTGATTAAAGTTAAATGTATTTGATAAATAAATACTATAAATAAAAAGGTGGATTAAAAATATATATGTTATATTTTTAATTTATACATTCTTAAATCATTTTCTGAAAATAATTATATTTTTGTTGATAACATTTAATTATCCACTAAAATTTAAACAAGGATGAACACAATGACCCTGTGAATGCGTGTCGTACATTTCATATTAGCTAATTCGTGATAGTATTCATAGTCATTTGGGACACAAGCTCTTACACTGAATTAAGTAGGAAAACATCAGATATTTGTATGGAGCGTTGAGCCACTAGAGCCATCATTATTTCAGTACAAGTTCTTGAACTGAATTAAATAAGAAAACCTTTCCTGGTGTGTTTGGGGTATAAGGTCATCAGAGAACGTACATTTTGAAGTAATTATATCACTGGTTATTTCATTAGAGTTTCCGTCATTGTTTAACTATAAGTTATTATATGGAATTAAGTAGGAAAACATTGCCTGTATGTTTGGATCATTGGGTTGCCAGAGTTCTATATTTTGAATTAATTACTGTATATCACTGAGATTTCATTACAGTTTCCATCATTATTTAAGTATAAGTTCTCACACTAAATTAAGTAAGAAAACATCGGTCATGTGTAGGGAGAGCTACCATAATACCATACCATAATTACTACCATAATACCATAGATACCATAATTATTCCAGCACAAGTTATTATACTGATTTAAGTAGGAAAACATCGATCATGTGTATGGAGAATGGAATCGCCAAAATACCTTATACTTTGTATTAACCATCTCGCTGGTTATATCGTGAAAGTTTCCATCATTATTTCAGTACAAGTTCCTCTAATGCATACAGTAAAGAAACATTGTCCATGTGTAATGGTACGTTTAGCCACCAGAGATCTCTGCTACGACCGACACGAAGATGGCGTGTCTGAGGAACCGCTCCTATCCTAGGCGTGATCCAGACTAGTGGTCTAGTACTTCCTCCACGCGTTGTTCCCACTCAAGCAAAGACGTAACATTATCACTTTAGAGAGAGAGAGAGAGAGAGAGAAGCAAACACGACTCTCTCTACCTGTCTTACTACGCCGACATTGCCTTGTTATATCATTCGTTAATACAATTTTAGTAGAAAAGGGCCTTATATGACAGCTATACTCTAATTTTGGTAGTAATCCCACTCTGTCAGGCCTTATTTCGTACCAGAATCCTAATGTATAGTGGTATTTTAGTGGGATAAAATGCCTTCCAGAACGGACTTCCTACTTCGTTCTGGAAGCCTTTTTATCCTACAAAAATGCAGTATAATTCCGATAAGAAATAAGTCCTTCCAGAACGGGCTTAATAACAAAATCAGGTTATAGAAAAGTCACTTGATCTATTTTCACGTATTAATATGTCATTTTTAAATTTCCTAATGCACTTTCTGAACCGACTGATTATATCAGCACACGACTTACAAACTATCTTAAATCTAGAACAGACACCCCTTCCCTCCCCCCATCCGTTAATTCATCACCGTGAAAGGTAAAAACTCCACATTTCACCGAGGATAAATTTTTCGGTCAGGCCGGGAATTGAAACTGGAACCCTTTCTTAGCTTAGTGGTCAGATATGCTACAGACTGAGGTAAGGTGTCAGGATTACGATAATAAATGTGTTTTGCATTTGCTAACGATACTCAAGGACGATTCTACAGTAGCGGTTAAAACGTGGAGGTTTTGCCGCTAGCTTACGCCACCAAACTCTTGAATCTACACCTGACTGTCAAACAGCTACCATAAAACGCTACTGATTCTACACTAGCGGTTTAAATGCCGCGGTTGTTGCTTCCATTTGTGCAGAATTGTTTAAAAATTGACATTGTACATTGTACAACGTCTGTGGTTTCATTTGGTGAACTACTTGGATTAGTGAATGAAAATATTGCAAAACGTGATACCATATTTAGGAAGAGTATTTATTATTCCTACTGAAAGACGTGTTGTGAGATTGAGGCACAACTGCCTGTTATCGCCTGGTGTAGTTTGATTCGCGTTTCTACCGCTAGGAGGTTTTAACGCCACCAGAGGTAACGGTGAAAACGCTGGTCTAGACGAAAACTTATTTTCTAACTTGATAACAAGGGTTTCATTCAAAGGCGCGGTTACTAGCGTTTTAACGGCCAACGTTTTAACCGCTAATGTAGAATAGGTCTAAGATATACAGCAGTACTTATCAAATAACACTAATCATATAGTTAAATATTATCATAGTTGGCCTAAAAAAATATGGTATTTTATAAAAAGCCCTTACATATATATATGTATATATACCTCACCTCAGTCTTTAGCGTGTCTTCCCACTGAGCTAAGGGCCACGGATTCGATTCCTGGCATAACCTAACAGTATCCTTGTTGAAATGTAGGATTTTTACCTTTCACGGTGATTAATTAACGGCTGGGGGGAGGGGGAGGGATGTCTGTTCTAGATTTAAGATAATTATATATATTACTAAACAGGGGGAAGGGGAAAGAGGAGCTATAGGTCTATACGCTTTTTACCACACACATTAGGGTGGGATGTAGGGGTCACAAGAAAAGGCCAGTATTTTTCCTATTTTTATAGCAATTTTTTTTTGCCAAAATAAATAAAATATTGCTCTAGTAGTAGAAACATAGAGTTGAATTTTTTTTCACATTGTGATAACAACCATTATTGAATATCTGTCATGAAAATAGCGGCATTAGATGACAAATTTTATAAATTAAGAGAAAAAGTTGTCATTAAATTTCAGAACACCCTTGACAAATATTAAAAATTATTGAGGTCAACATGTGAAGAAAATTAAACTATATGCTTCTACTGGAGAGAATATTTGATTTATTTTGGCAAAAAAATTTGATACTAAAACTGAAAAATACAGTTACCTTTTTTTCATTCTTTTACTAAACAACCACCTTAAAATAAAGGTTAGTACACACTACACTAAAGTACCAATCACGATTCAGTACGCTGAGGTGTTATTCCTTAAATGGTTTACCCCTTTACCTCCAAGCAAATGTGGATGCACTCCTTTTAAGTCTGTACCTTTCTCTTACCCATCCCAATAGTGTAAATAAACGGATAACCTTGAAATGAGCTGAAGAGCATACAATAACCAGTTCTTATTAAGATGATTTGAAAATTATGTTTATCTGTATAAAAAGTGCACACGTTTAGTAGCCTATCTCTTTCCATATACATATATTTACGTGTTGGGGACATTAAGGCGGACACCTTGGTCAGCGAGAAAATATCAATCGTCAGGAGACATAAGGCTTAAAATTCAATAGTCTGTGTCGTTTTCTGGAATTACTTATCTATTATTTCCATGCTTGTACCTCTTTTCGCCTATATCTACCCTTTGTCGTGTCAATAATAAAGAGGGGAAAGAAAACTAAGAAACTCAATGTAAAAAGGAAAGCTCGATACTAGTTATCAAATATTTTAACATTTTCTGTTGTGAACCTACCAACAAATTACTATATTTGTTAAAGGAAGGCCTAATATAAAGCCATTTTTCATCAAGTCTTGGTCCCAAAGATCCGCAAATATGCTTGAAAAGTCGTTGAAAATGTTCTAATGTCACATTTTAACACAGTTGTTTATATTAATATTACTCAAACCATAGTGTTGTTAAGGAAAAAAAGCCCTGTTGGAATCTTTTTACTTTATTTTGGCATGCACCATATTTTTAAATAACGTCAGGTAGAATTAAATATTATGTTAGAGCTGATCGTCTGTGCGGCAATTTCTCCCCAACTGAGGTGGCCCCCTTAAGACAAAGCAAGTAGTGTCAGTAATGTGTGTTGTATTAATAGATAAGATAATGCTAGTAGTGCCACTAACATGTGTTTTATGGGGACATTGAGATTAAACTAGTAATGCCAGAAATGTGTGTCATATGGGGACATTCCTACATATCAGTTCGGTCAAGGAGAATCGTGTACGTGTGTGATGTTGATACATATCAGATCAATACTATGACACACACACACACACACACACACACACACACACACACACAC